>JBBPMS010000228.1:11699-23802 GCA_038090435.1 Phylloporus scabripes | reverse complement strand
CACGAATGATAGCCATCTTCGACGAAGAGTGCGTATCGCGTGATCACGCACAAACCAATTCGCTTAATACAATACAGTGGTGGAGGGACTGTCGACTTTCAAGAATTCGTCGGCGGACTCAGCGCCTTCAGTAGCCGTGGTGGTAGAGAGGAAAAGCTGAGATGTCCGTCTCGCACTCTTTGCTTCTGGCCTAGTTCTCACATCTATGACAGTTGCTTTCAAGGTCTACGACGTCGACCGCGATGGCTTCATTTCCAATGGGGAATTATTCCTTGTGCTTAAAATGATGGTTGGTAATAACCTCAAGGTATCGTGTATTTGCCTACGTTTTGCGAACCATTCACTCATCAATTCGATTTGTTAGGATCAACAACTCCAGCAAATAGTCGATAAAACGATAATGGAAGGTGACCATGACCGAGATGGAAAACTCAGCTTCGAGGAGTTCGCCCAAATGGTTTCGAACACGGTGAGATTTGTGTGACCTGGTCGTTGAAACGACTATCCTCACACCTCTGATTGTTTAGGATATCGTAAAGCAGATGACTCTTGAAGATTTATTCTAGCACATTGTATTTCATACCCTTGGCATCGCGCCGCAATACCATCGCTGGAGGGTGCTAGTCTGTCGGTACCTGGTGGTACAGCTATTTGTAACATAACACCCATCACGATTGTATCAAGAATCCATGGTACGAATAACTGATTCAAACCGAAGTGGGATCTTTTATTTTTGACTATCAAAACCTTATCCAGCACGTCCATGCATGTGGTTTACCATACAAGGGTCTGAGCACCTCCGATAGCGACAGGGCCAGATGCAATTGAGCTCACGCCAAAGACAACAACGTTTCAAAATTTGGCCGAGTCCCATGAGGTCGCTCTAAACGGGCACCGTCGCAGTCTCGATATGGTCACCTTCATCACCCATTACACTCGCTTGTCCAGCCAGTCTCGCACACCCTCTCTTCCATCTGTGTGTCATCCCCCCACTGCCCATCTTCGTTCTGCTCCCCATCAGCGAACACAATTGTGTTCGCTGCACTGTTCCCCGAACCTAAACCAAACGCCGTATCGATCTCACGCCCTTCACTTTCGCAAAGACCGCGGGCATGCAGCGCCCGCAAATTGAGGATGAACCTAGGGACGAGCGTCATCAAAAGGGTTTCTTGTATCCCCCAAGCCAGCAGCATTTGCCATCTGAGCGTGCTAGAGACTGCTGTGTTGTACAGTATGTTAAGAGCCGCGAATACCGTGACGCTACTCACAATGCCATTAGCCCAGATACGAAGGACAATGCGGCCTATAGACGCACACAATGAAGTAGAACACGCCTTCTCTTACAAGAAGTATCATATAACGGTTGAGGTGAAATTGTCTTGTAGTTTTGTAAGTACGAAGTACTTCCTTGATGAATTGAGAAGTGGTGAAGATACACATCAATGCACCGAGAATGATCTGGACAATATATACAGTATCACCCTCGATGAGGGGCGAAATCTCTTGCACGCAGAACGTAGACTCCGACACTTGAAGAGTATGGACTACACGGTGGATGTCATGTCGAGCGTTGTGCATGATATGAAACTTTCAGCTTACCCGCTATGGGATTAAGGGGGCTATTACTGCTGACGATAATATTGGATATGAAGAATAAGATGGCCTCCATAGAATAGAATGCGAGGAGGGTGTAAAGGATGAGCTTTGATTGATTATTCAATGCCCATACTCTGATCACCATCATCACTGCATCCGATGCCATGTCATTCATTTAGATCAAAGAACAAGACATGATCTCACACTCTGCAGAGCAGATAAAAACCCAAAAACACCATGAACCAACAAGCCAGACTGTTCTGCCTTAAGAGCGAGGTTGAGTAGTGAATGTTGAAAGTACATATGGACCAAGGGTACTCACATCTATTGGGACGTCATCCGTTGCATTGGTATAAACCAGCGTACAGATGAAACATGAACACGTACGTCTGCGGTTATTGAAAATTTCAGGCATCTCTACTGACATCAAATACACAAAAACCTACCTCGGCAGATCCAGGAAAAAAGGAAGTTCCGACTATAATCAATTATCAGAATTAGATCAAAAGTCGTGTTTCGAATTCAAACACACAGATGGAAGATAATCTGATTCAAGAATAATCAGGGATTTGTCAAAATATATGTTACAGAAGGCAAACGCGTACATGACGTTGCCCATCCCAAAATAACGAGCCTGAAAATAAATAATGCGCTCTGGAGATAAGCTCATGTTGCCTGGACACATACAAGGACAAACAGCGTGGACACCCAAGTCCAAGGCTGGCTCTACAAGTATATCTGAATATAGTGTTTGCACAAGAAAAGTATGTAGTCACCCAGATATATTCAATCTGAAAAAAAAAAAACTCAGCAAATCATCTATGTATCATGAGAATAAATCACATACCTCCCCCGAGAATGTGAGGACTAATGCCATTTCCCATTCATTCGATGCGATGTAAACCAGAAATATGTATTACTTACAGTAATCATAACCGACACTGATAATGGTCATGACTAGGAAGAATTGTGAGGCTAATGACCCGGAAGCAGACGGTTCACATACGATTCACATAGTCATAAAACCGAAGTGCTGTGACATCTTGCTGCAGAGAGTTAGAAGCCATGATGTTGAGACGAAAAGCAGGTTGAAGCGCAGCGCATTATTCATAGCCGGACGCCCGGAAAGAGGCTCGCGATGTGTAAGCCCCGGAAAGTAGAAATTGAGATGGCTGGCCGGCTGGGTGTTACGGTCGACACCGGCTGGTGGTACAGGATTAACTTCAAACTCGGCTAGGCACTGCGCCACCCAGAAAAAGAAAACTGATGTTCACAGCAAAACGACATTAGGTTGATGCTTGACGGCTGAGGCTGTGGGTTTGGCTAGCTAATGGCAGCCTAACGAGCTTGCACGTCTTGAGGGTCACCGGCCCGCTTTGTCGCTTATCTGTCCTCGTGCTATGTCGCGACGATCTCCAAAAGGTGTCAGAATGTAGATATTACTTTGTGAGCCACAGTACTGGCACATCTGATTCTGGATCATCAGTACATGTACCATCCAGAATATTGAGTGGCAATCACTTGGCAGTGTCACAGCCTTTTGGTGTAGCGATTAAGCGGCTGCTGGTCTTACCATTACATATAACTCTGTTAACTCTGTTAGATAGTTTATCCAGTGTTTGCACCCTGTCTGGGGTACGCTTCTATTCCTTGTAAATCTAATTTGAGGTTAGGAGTGCAGGCTCTCTCCGGCGACAGAAGGTACTCGTGCGCGCACACTCCTATCACGTCCTCTTTCTCATCAACTCGTTCGTCGTGGCGCGCAGGAAGGAGGCTACATCCGTGTGACATGTGATGGCCGCTCGACTGCTTGACAACCAGTGAAATGGTCCAGGCACTTCATCTGAGGAATACCTGAAAAGGAGACAAAGTCGGATCTTGGACGAATCACATGTATTTTTACCCAATGATCTTTCGTGATCTTTCTCAAGTTCCGTCGCGGATCACACTCCTCCGAATAAGAACGAAAGGAAGCTCCAAGGAGCGTGATGGATATCATAGGATAGGGAGGGATGCTAAAAGTGCTTATAGGCAACAAATAATTAAGTAGCGGGACCAAATAGCTCACAGTGGTTGTACATGATGAAAAAGAACAACAGTCCAAAGATGGCAGACGAACAAGGAATGTGGGGTAGTAGGTGCACTGGAGCTCCGTATGTGAAATCCCCCAGTCGCTGATCAACATGAGTAACCAAGGAACATGGCAGTTCGGGCCATAGGTGGCTTGGGATGGCTGTCTATTTTAGAAAGTTTCACCCGACGTCCCTGTGTGTGGGCCAAGCCCATGTGTGGAGGGGTGTACGCGACAATATGATAGGAGATGTGGCGCTGAAGGAGGTGGTCGTACAAGCATGTTAGTAGAATTAAGAGTCGTACACATCCGATCACATGGGAGCGGGAAGGTTGTGATGAAGGGTGCCGTCCGAGTCGTGAGACAGGTTCACCTCTGCCAAGCAGGGACACCCATAATAAAAGGAGAATGGGCGCCGGGCACTCCTACGTGGGCGAAAAAAGAGGTGTGAGGTTGTTGGGCTGACTGTAGTGCTTGCAAGTAGAAAGGATCGGTAGAAGTGAATGGAGAGGGAGCACACGGGTCAGAGGGAGATGTCATGTTTGACGCCGGAATTGAGGTCGCTGCTTGAGAGCCGTGGACATCGCCTTTGTATGAGGACCATAGATATGTATTTTGGGGGCGAGGCGAATCGGGTGTTATCATGTCCTCCACGATGCGTTCTTCGTCCATTTCTTCAAAGTCGCACCACCCATTATCGATGCTCTGTCTGCGCACAAAGGAGGCGCTCCGCCTACGAGAGTGGTCTGCATGTTCGGGAACGGGAAGGGGCCATGTAAATGTGGCGGAGGAGGGTGTTCGAGCGGTAGGGGTAGTACAGTGCTGGACGTTTGTCGGATCACGTCGAGCGATATTGACGCTGACTTCATGGACAAAGGAAGAAGTATGAGAGTGGGACAACTGGTGCGTAAACAGGGCCTGCGCGAGCTGGGCCTGGAGGAGAGATAAACAGGAGTGCTAAGCGGTGTGGGGTAAATGAAGTACGAACCTGAAGCGCAGCGAGGTCAGTTGCCTCCTGGCCGATGTGGTTGGCAGACAACGAAGCGACGAGGTCGTCGACAGACACGCTCATGATCACTGGAGAAATGAAAGATGGGTTAGACCGCCAAACACAGGACAAGGCAGGCCAAGTAGTGTGACCCCAAACACACGTGTCTAAATTGGCAACGTTCCGGACCTCGCCGCACCGACACCGCTCCTCACCAGAGCCACCCAGAAAAGCAAATCACCTCAATTGCTCAATTGATCTCAGTTCCCAGTCCAACTTCTTCGGAGAGAAGGGAAGCCCGTAAATACTTCCGCGCCGGACCTAACCAATAGCGAATTTGGGTCCACCAGTCCACACGACATAGATCTATACTCTATATACTCTAGTTCGCCCTCTTTGCCTCCACGCCGGGTTCCAATGGAACCACAACAAGAGGTGGTGGGGTCGGGAGTTCTTTGAGGTTAGCACCCACAGCTTGCTTCTTCTGCAAGCTTTGGAGATACCCCGATCCTCCGGTATTGAAAAAGATGACACCCAACCCCACAATCCAGCAGCCATACCAACCAAGATGGGACCACGCTTTGATGGAGTCCTCCAAGGTCAACAGCATGAACGGCGCAGCTGTGAAGTTGAGGAGCAGTATGGTCACAACGGTTCCTAGCAAGTCGTAAGAACGTTTGACCCAAGTAGTCTGCCCTGTTGGGGATGTAACGAGTGGACGGAAACTAGCCCGACACTTTCGACCAACGTAGGTCACGAAGCCACCGAATACAAATGTGAGGTAGTATCCGGTCGCAATGCCATGCTGGTTCCCCTTGGTTAGTATGGCATCAGAAAGCAGAAACTCAGTCATACCCAAAATGCACTCGTGATGAATGTGATAAGCGTGCTGCCGAAGCCCGGCTTCTTGCCCTTGGGAGTGACACGCTTGTAGACGCATTCTCTAAGCCAGATGTTTGTATGGATATTCCACGCATCCAAGAGGACTTTCATGTTTGGGGCTAGCTCAATATCCTGTATTTTGACGTTCGCAGCACCCTCCCAAAGGGACTCGCCAGAAGGCCCAAATCCGGTGAAACCAAGTCCGGTGAGGATGCTTGCTCCCTGCAGTGAAAAGTTAGATGATCAGGTGACAGTATCGATTGGTTCCATACCTCCGTCAGGGTCCAGATAGCGTAATATTTGGAGCGTTCAACAAACCCCAGGAATTGGAAGGTAATAATCCTGGAGAATGTTGAATGAAACATGCCATTAACCCTGCGAGTGACATACCGATAGAAGAAGCCTTGTCCCGCGAACCACGGTGTTAACGTGGTCGCAAAGTTGTAGGATGGGCCCAGAACCACAAATAGACCCAAAAAGATGAGTCCCACCAACATCTTACGGTAAGCAACACGTTTTCTGCCGTCCGGGACTGCTCTTCGCAATGGCTTTGGGGATTCAACCGATTTGAACAATGACTCGTCAACCAGGGATGTATAGGATGCGTAGGTAAGATATGGTCCGACCAACACTCCAGGGAAGTAAAATCTGGTTACAAGGAATCAGTAATATAAACACGCAAGCCAGTGACCTACGTGAATCCAAGAAACTCCAGTAGAGTGGGATATCTCACGATACGCTTCTGGAGTTGCCACTTGTCTAGGTTCTGCAGTAGATAAATAACCACAAAAAGGGTGAAAGTATGTAAAAAACGGACTTCTTGCGATCTCCTGCCATCATAAACGTTCCATGCAAAAGTCGTCAGTTTCATTGCGAGGACCATCTGAGGGCCAGTTATTTCAAAGGTCTCGTAGCCCAGCATGTAGACCACGCGGATAACATGACTACAGAAAAAGTCAATACCAACAGAGCGGATGTGAAAGTATTGCGTACTTAATAGTAAGATGTCCCATGACAAAACTAAAGGAGTGTCAGTTTGATGCCAGCACAGAATCACAAGTTGAACTTGCATGAAGACGATCCAAGGCATGCTAGAACCTCGGAAATTTGCAGCAATGAAATAAGTTCCGAGAGCACTAGCAAGGAGTTGAAGGAAGCCCCATTGCAGATGGAGAACAGGTATAAGGAAAAAGACGGAGACAAGTACGTTGAAAGCGTGCTTCAAATTAGGCTGAGATGATGGTATTCTGATGAATAGACTCCCCAGAGGATACGCAATGAGGAGACACCAAATAAGCTGTAATGCGGAATGGGTAACAGTGCTGAATTGCAAGGTTAGGGAGTAATCACCTTGATCTGGTCAATAGATGCCCCAAGTGCATTTGCTAGGGGAGCAAACAGGGCATCCATCGTGCCAACTTACAAGACCAAGAGTGGAGTGTTGGACAACAGCCACTTGACCCAATACTACCAAAAACGTGACAATTCCAAACAATGTAGCTAAATTTCCCACGTATTGAAACTTGGGAAGTACCGAAGTCGGCCTTGATCTTGCTTACACAACGGGTCCGAGGAGTGTTTCGGGTGTACAGTGACCAGTACTTCCAGCCACCGACCCTTTTTCCGGGTTCTTTTTTTTCTAAGGTAGCTCACAAGGGACAAGTTTTTGACGCCTATTCCCCCAGTTCACGTGTCACATGTCACGTTTCCTTTTTCGCATTGATTGACCGTGTCCAGATCGGACAGGGGCTAACTCACAACAACTGAGACCTTCCTGCCTCCTTCAATATTGGGATTGCACATTCCTAGATATGATGTACTTAGCTTTGTGTTTGCTAGTCTGACAGTGTTGATACGTCCAAAACAGGCTAGTCTTCTAAGTTCTTACCCAATGTAATTGTTAGCATCATGACGGCTCTGCTGCGGCTCTTTTTCAATGTTGTAGATGTGCATACCCTCTGCTGGGTCATCAAGACAATGTGAAGCCCAAAGCTGCTGGCATTCACATTGGGATCTTGCAAGCCTTCAACATTGCAACTATTTCTCACTTCCATATCTATTCGACCTTGGTCGCCATGCCTCTAGACAAGTTGTCGACGGTACGGATATATGCAGGGCACTTGAGCCGAGACATTCACAAATTGTGCGGACAATTTTTTGTTAGTACTGATTTGGGAGGGCTTCTCCGCGATGTATTTGATTGACCCATTGCTGATTCAGTATCAATCGGGTTTCTTCTACTTACCATCATTCAGATCTTTTCCACAAGTCGACAATTTGCTTGAATGTGGGGTGCGAGAACCGGAATCAGTGATATGCGGCAGTTGCGACGCTGCCGCAGCCATCGTTCAAGGGTTTCAAGTCGATGACAATGATATGACGATGACAAGAAGGACAGGCGAGTGTGGATAAGGGATTCCAGAGTGAAACTTTCGATCGTCTCAACATAGCTACTAGAAATGGAGACCTAGTCTGACAGGCGGGTGCCGTTACCAACGCCGCTAGACTGCATTCCAACATGGTTGCGCAATTGCGCAATCTTCCGAGTCTATTGCACCACATAAAGGACCACATAAAAGTTCCGGAGAGCCAAAACACGAGGGTGTCTACATGCTCCTTGATCGATGATCGCCGAGGCAGGGGGACTGGTTTCAGCACCGTCAAGTTGGTCTGCATCCTGGGAACAACAACAAGACGTTGCATGTGCCTAAGAAAAGACCCCGTGGTGTCCACGGCAGTGCGTGGGTATCACTCTGGCACAGGTTGGACACGGTGGACGTGCCCTGAGTGACCTGCCTCGCATGGAACAAGTATGATCAAGTCCAATCAATTCAAAAACAAAATGCTGAGATAATAAAAGGGTTTGCATAATAACACCATAGGCATCTCCTGCTGATCAAAGTCGAGTCAAAGCCACGGAGACTACGAAAACAAGGGTTGCATGTCCAAATCCTTAGCGGTGGGCAGCTTGAGACAGCTCTTCCACAATGTAATCTTTCCTATCTCCAATCGTAGTACTATCCCAGAAAGACTGAAAATCGAAAGATATGGAATTCCAAGCAGAAGTCGTGAATGTGTGTGAGCCCGGACCAGGACGTGCGGGGATGTCAGAGGATTTAAAGTCAAAGGCCGGTCGATGGCCAGCAACATGAGCAAGCAGGTGGCAGACCAAAATGAATAGCAGAAGTGAAACGAGCAGCACGGTCCTGGCTCTCAAAAATTGTCCATGGAAGCCAGGAAACTGGGTGATGCGCTCGCGTAGCGAGGGCTTGGGAGGCGGGTTGAGAAAAGCAATGTAGTAATCGGGAGCCCCGAGCGAGGGGGAAGATGGGGTCACGATAATGGCAGGTAAAGGTGACTTCTCTGTGGCTTCTGGAAGCGACAGATCTGGTGAATCATCAGTGGTATGTCCCTGTCCATTCGTACGCCAGCCATTACCTAGGGGTGCAGGAACTAAGTTATAGTCAAGGCGTTGCGGAAGTCTGTGAAGTCTACGAGCTAGTGACCAAGGTCATGCGCAGTTTTTCACTGATGGTTGCAGTAGACGTACCACCAGAAGACATGATGAATATGTTGAGTTTCAAGAAGACGATGATTTCAGAACAAAAAACTGTTTATACCTGCGGGCTTGAAGACAGGGCGCGAGCAGAGAGCAGAATGAGCGAGTTTCCAAAGGAGTGTGAGGGGTTGAGTCCGTAGATTGGTAAAACACAAATGTCAAGAGCTGAGCGTGATGGTAACGGTAACCTGTGCTGCGTACCGGCAATCGCCAGAAACATATGCAGGATAGGAAACCCTCCAAACATTCATCGGATCCACATGTTGCATCTCCAACCTTCGTCGTCTTTCAGAGTCATAAACCAGATCCTGCATCAGACATCCCTACAATCTGAGAGTTATGTCCTCTCACTGACATCGGTAGCCGGTCTCTACGCCGCTTCCGCATCACCACCTTCGAGCCAGATCCATCTCTTCGACAGGGCTACCTTGCAAAGCATTGGTGTTCTCAAGGGTCATGAATACGCGATAACCAATCTCCGCACTGTTCAGCCTCTAGGTGTCTCCACCCGCGAGATGCTTCTTTCCTCTGGCAAGGATGGCTTTGTGGTAGCATGGGACGAGAGAAGTGGATCGGCAAGTATTAAAAGTGGGTCGTTCACATCTGTATCTTCGGAAACCAGTACCTTCACGACTCAAAGAATTTGTTTGAATCCAGTGGAAACATCTGGCAGAATACGCCCTCTTCTTTGTTGTGATGCCTCCGATGACGGTTGTCTCGTCGCTGCTGGGACTGACCTACAAGGAGAAGACGCATTCATCACCTACTGGTCAGTCTATTTCGATGCCAGAACGTCCTACAAGCATCACATTTTGATACTATTTTTTTTTCAAGGGATCCACGGAATCCAGTAGCACGACTACGCTCTCATGGTTCAACCCACTCTGACGATATCACTGCGGTGCACTTCTTGAAAAGTGAACATAAATCGAGTTCCAACAAAGTTCTACTATCGACTTCGTCAGACGGACTTATCAGCACCTCGAATGCTCTGGAAGTAGATGATGATGATGCGGTGATGCATGTCGGAAACTGGGGTTGTAGCATCTCGCAAGGCGGGTGGATAAGCAACGCACACGGAACAAGTATTTGGGCGGGTAGTGATATGGAGACGTTCAGCTGCTGGTCAAACGAGGTGGGTCTACTCTGCTGAACGGGCATTCAAAGCATCCTTACTGGAGAACGATCAGCTTGACCAATTCTCAACTGTGGACATTCGCAACCCTTCCTTGCATGACCATGGACATACCTGGGTCACCGACTATCTCATTACAGGGCACCCCACACGAAAGGAAGAAAGTGGACTTGGAGTTTTCGTTGGCTCTAACGAGTTCAGGCTATTCCTCTCGTTTGATAGATGTCATCTAATAACGTGAACAGGGGCGATTTGGCGTTGATTACTAGCAACGATTTATCGGATGCAATGGCCCCATGGGCAATACATTCTGTGTGGACAGGCGGTCATGCAGGTATTGTGCGATCACTATTCTGGGATGAAGAGGTATGTCTACTTGGCCCGTTTCCTTTCTATTCTTTATCTTGTATCTTCTAGCATGATGTCCTCATTACCGGCGGCGAAGACTCAAAAATACTTGCGTGGCGGATTCAAACTCCTGCCGTTACTGGTTCCTTGGAAACCAATCAGTTGGATGACCCGATGGAGCCAGAGGGGTTGGACATGAAAAGAGAATGGGATGTCGTGATGGATGACGAACAGCCTGGGGCAGTGAGTAAACGACAATGTCATAAAGAAGCCTTCAGTCATGTCCACTTTCAGGCTGGAAAACGGGTGAGGAGGTAATCGACGTTTGCTTCTAGCTGTTATCAGATTTTGAAGTTTGTTACACGTCTACCTGCTGACTTTGCTGATTCCTTATTGAGCTCATATCGCGACGCATTCGAGGATATACCATACGCATGATAAGGTACAAATGCAAGGGATAGTAGAGTGAGGATGTTTCATAACGATACCAAATGGCATAACCTCGAATTGACGCACTCCAACTATGCGTCGGTTTTGTGAACTTATACCTTGAAGCCACGAGACTTTCGGCGACCACGAGCACGCTCGAACTTGAATCAAGTGATGAGGACGAGAGCCACACATGGATCTGAGAAGATTTACCTTCCGGCCCTTGGAGATTGTGTATGGTTTCTTGTGCTTGTGAGGGCCCATGCCAAAGTGCTTGACTGCCTCACGAGTATTCCTCTTGCCTCTCAGAAGCACCGTGTTCGACCCTGTGGGCGAACGCAGGGCGAGTTGGTCCAAAGTGAGAGCCTCTCCACCAGCCTTGAGAATGCGCTCCTTCGCCGCTTGGGAGAAGCGAAGGGCAGCAATGGTCAATTTTGGGACCTCGACGAGACGAATGTCATCTGTGATTGTCGAGACCGATACGATGATCTTGGAGTCAAGTTCTGGAGCGGCGGACGTCTCTTTGACAATTCTTGACAGAGAAATCGGAGGGCGGTTGACTTTGGAAAGGAAGAGACGATGGAGAATTGCCTAAACGCGGAAAACGACTGAGCCGTAAAGTTGAGTTCAGTCGGGTTTGTTCACACCTTGTTGAATTTTGAATCGGTACGACGCGCAAGGAAACGGTACAGCTAGGTGGTGTTAGGAAACGGCTTTCCAAAGGCGTGGATGCGCGCATACCTTGACCAGTAAGAGGAGGTAAGGATCCTCACTCTTGGGAGCTGTGCGCTGAGCCTTCTTGACGTGGTGAGCCTTGAGATCAATACCCTGCACAGTGACTGGATAAGACGATGGTTGGACAACCTTAGATGACGAGCTCACCATCTTAGTCTTGTCGATGTGTGCTGATCTGAGCGTCGAGTCAGCGGTGGATGGAGGCTTGCAAAACTGTACAGTATCACAAATAAGGTTCAAGTCTGCGGAGTCTGAATCCATGGTTGCATACAAACACGCGCAAATTTTCGTTTTCTGACTCCAACTATCATGGTCTGTCTCCCCCCTCAACCCTGCGAAGTGCACTTAACTAAAAAAAAA
>JBBPMS010000226.1:0-35073 GCA_038090435.1 Phylloporus scabripes | reverse complement strand
GCATACAGGCATCAGCGAGATGGTTGTCTGTTGCAGAGCTGTTGCCGAGGTCCTGACCAGTATCTGTCCTGCTGATGGGTTCATGGACACCCGTTGCAGTCGTGGGACACCGCTGCAGATTCCAGGTCATGACGGAAGCACGATGTGATCAGACTGCTATCCGAGAGGCACGCGGATCAAACAATGTGTAGTCCCTGACGACATGACAACCTACCAAAGTCCGCCGTGTGAGTCTGATTTGTCAGCCGGAAAGTGTCTTTGGACACTCTTGGTCCATCCCTAATAAAGGAACCCATGCTGTAAGACACTCGTTTAGGAGGCCACCAGCCAATGAGAGGACTTGCTTGGCAGCGACAGAGTTGCAGAATCGCCGTTCATTTCAACTGCTCGACAGATAGTAGTAGGCTAGGCTGGCGCTTGCATGACTCCAGAGCACCGAAATAGCATAATCTGCAGCATACACGAAGGGAGTTGCCGAAGGATATTGGTCCGGAGCTTCTGCAACGCCGAAGCGACCAGGAGATTTGCTTTCACAAGAATGGGCTGTAGAACGGCGCCCGCTTGTCGGTACGACGCATGGAGTTTTAATTAGTCCAATGGCAGTGGGGACGGCTAGTATTAGCCGACTGTTATAAGGAGTTCGGCAACGCTAAGACAATCGGCTGATACCCACCAAAGTTGATCATTCACAAAGACCCACTTATACTCTTACAACTCTATACTTCTCTCTGGCGACAAAGTAGAGCGTGTGGTAGTGTCATTGAGAACGGGGCGGCGCGGGTATCTCGTGCACAGCTGTTTGGAAACCCTCAGCCCAGCCCGAAGGGGGGCAAAATTGGTGATAAATTATCGACGCACTACGTTACGCCTAGATGTTCTGATTCATACAATGTACCTGCCGCACTATGACCATGATTTACGTTGACGTTCGCAGGGGCTGACGTACTTACTAGCACCCGAGCACGCGCAAGTTGAGACTGGGATTCCCCCCGTCGCAATCTGGCAATAATGTCTGACCATGGATGTCGTTCGCCTGAAGGTTGCAAAGTCCATTGCAGTTGCAAGGAGGTTGGTCGTGATCAAGACATCTACTTGATGCACTTGGTGTTTTTGCCCCTTGCGGTCTCGCGTCCTAATCAGACAGACTGCTTTTGCGCAGAAGTGGACGATGCCATGAATGGTGTCCAGGTGACCTACGTTCATTGCCACTTGAAATGAAGCGTTTCCCTTTTGGCAACGGCCCCAGGTTTCAACGTCAAACATGTGCCAACTGCAACAAGCAAGCAATTTCAACCCCATGCAAGTTCAATCCCGTATGCGTAGGTATGTACCATATCCAAATCCATAGCATTGTTCGTCTGTCCTGGTCCGGGATGGGCTTTGTTAATGGTCCAACCCGAGCACAGGTTGCACAACGTGTTTGCCACGTATACAACACGGTACCGAAAGCCCCACTGGAAGACCACAGATTATGTTACAGAGCCCTCCGGGGATGTTGACAGTAGGTCAGAATTGAAGACGCTGTTGCCTTTGATGTTGATAAAAGAATACTGGAAGCAGGTTGGAGACTCCGGACATGGATGAAAACGATAATTAGCATACCTCTGCGAGAGCCGTGTCTTTGCCTCTATTGTAGTTTTGGTATACGAGGTTGACCTACTCCATGCTGAGCATTGTTCGCGGATGAAAGAGACGTCATGCGAACCTCAGACATGAACGGCCGGAGCCCAGCAGCCTCCAGCATCTCCCACCACGACCAAAAGTCCTCAAATTTCTTATCCCAAGTGTGAATTTCGATCAGTAGCTGGCCAAATGGAACTGGTTCTCCAGACGCCATATATGGTTGCAGTATTTGCGAAAGCACCTCGAACTCCCATCCCTCAATGTCAATCTTGAGAATGTCGATATATCGATGTTCTGTCAAACAAAAAAGTTGGGCTCAATCATGAGAAAGAATTCGTAAGAAACACGTACTGTTCATATCGAGAAGTGTTTTGAGGGTGTACAGTTTATGTTCATCGTTTGGGCCATGAGCATCGACGTTTGCCAGACCCCACGGGTGGAAGTGCGCACGATGGTCACGTTTGATGTTACCGAATGAGTTGGAGCGATAGTCATATCCCCAAACTTCACAGTAGCGAGTACGTTCAAGAACCTCTGCCTCGAATGATGTCTCGTAGTTCATGCCTGTTCAATGACATCATTCCAGATTAGATATCAAACAAAGTATCCAGACTCACCGAACGTGTATACTAGGCAATCTGGCTTGTGCTGGAGTCGAGAAAGCCCACAGGTCCACTTGCCTCCATCTCCTAACGATCCAATACGCTCAACCTCATGTGGACATTGGAAGGACGGAGGAAAAAAGCTCCCTGGTTAAGACCTTGATGAGTCCACTCTCGCAAGACAAAAAAGACACGTATGCACTAGCACTCACAGACGGTATACGCTGGCCACGGAAACTTGTCTTCTGGGAACCTGAAAGAAACACGTTTGGGTGAGGTAGGAAACAACAAAGGCACCACGTACATGGAGAGATCCTTTGGGGTCGGCCCAAACTTACGTAGCATCTCTTTGCGGTCGCCCACCACTTTTTCATAGACTCGCTCAGCCTGCTCGAGTCGCGCGGAAACTCCACTCTCTCGTATCGAAATCTCGTATAAATCAGGCCGAACCGGAGACTGGTAGTAATTGAGGAGGTATATTGTTGTTAAGATGACCGCTGCTACTGAGATGAAATATCGAGGATGTCGCTGCCAGACCAAGGGCATCTTGGGAATTGTGTGGGACGGAACGCTTGGCTGGGCGCACGACGGCTGCGTAGAATTGATTCGCGTACAAGGGGGTCTTGTAGAAAATAATGATAGTGGGTCGTGTCAGACTTTGAAGGAGGGACTTTGTTGGTTTGTTCCTTCCAACTGAGACTGTTAATAGACCGTCACAAGACACCATGACGACCTACTATAACCCAGAGATTTTTTTTCGTTGGCGGTCCAGCAAAACTGAGTTAACAGGACAGCGCGCGTTGGGTGTTCATGAGCAATTTGAGTGACGTGGGAGACCGCAGTGACTGCGCCAAGACTAGTTGAGCTAAAACCACACTCTGCCAAGTAGATTATGATTCCTCCAAGTTCGCTCCAACCGAGAAAACTCCCAGTTTTCTGTGATCTCGGTGATATCGTGTTATTCAATCTCACCTCGTTACCTTTCTGAAACGTGCACTTGTTCCTGGTTGTAATCAGACTACCTCCGAAGTGTCTGATCGACCGATTAGATAGCCTCAGTACGTTCAGAACCCATCCTTACTCCTCTGTTATACAGACTAAGTGAGCTTATGGGCATCTGCTTGCCACATTTCAGCGATGGCGACAGTACCTACGGGGGCCAGTGGATCCTACCTGCTGGAACACCGCCCTTGATGTCATGCGAACAATCCGCACGGACATTCACCCCACATCCAATTGGCCATCGAATCCCGCCTGCAAATGCTGTGAGCCTGTTATTGCCGAACCCATTCCATTCGTGGACACAAGGTCATGATGTCAGTCTCCATCGCCAACTTTGGAACACGCGATTTACACCATGCCAGCTTCCGTCTCAAACGAGGCTTGCCTCGAGGCATTTGACGTAGTTCGATTGCCCTCATCGTGGACTCAAGTGGAAAAGACTCCAACAGTGCAGCACTGCATTTAGTACGGTGGGGTACTCCGCCAGTGCTTCAGCTGAGCCTTTGGGTGCAACGATGTGTCACAATGTACAACGGTGCGCGTCACACGTGCAGGGCTCGATATCTGTCCTGAGGTGAGGCGGAGCGGCCTTCCATTCATTTCGAGGCGCACAACTGCCTCGTGTTCAGTGTACCGTCATACCCATATAACCCCAGCATATCTCACCACATCGTCAAACCTCATCCCATCACTCCCCATCTGGTCATGACAGCCATGATCCACACTATGCGTTTTGTGTTGTATTGCATCCTGGTAGGCTAGCCCTCGTCCGCCTGGTGTTCTATGCTCACCTTGGCTGCAGTTTATTTTCGCAATTGTGACGTTGGCGCTGTGTGCGGTGAGGATACATTACACCACTCACATACCCTCGTACGATCCAACGAATTACGGGGTTCAGTTCTATGGTAGGGTTCCTGTTCCCGTAAAGTTTCACCAGGTTGTTGATTTCAAGTCCTCAAGACCCGGTGGTCGTTGAGCTCTTGGTGACAAGTGTCCTTACAATTTTGTGGGCACCATTTGTGTAAGTCTCTCCTGTTTATGTCGTCTGTCCATTGGCTCACTCTCGAATGCAGTGCTCGCACGATCCACAGCAGGCTCGAGCATCGTTTTTTCAGCTCCTTCGCAGCAGAGCTCATCGGTCTCTTCATCTTTTTCCTTCTATGGCTAGTTGGTGATGCTATCGCAACCGTAAGTAGCCACAGTGCCCTAATGAATATGCGTGTCAACTTCTTCCCCTCTGTAGCATACTAGTAACCCTCCGCAAGTTGATGTTTTTTGGGGCAACCTCTCCTCGTGCTGGTTCTACTGGGAGTGCCGAACCCTTACGGCAATGCTTGCCTTCGCTTGGCTATGCTGGATCGTTGTCTTTGCGTTGTTTGTGACGTCGCTTCTGTTTGCAATTGCAAACAAGGCATTCCGTGATCCCATGCATGGTCGATGGGATCGCCGTTCGACGGCCTTTGGCGACACGCCTATGCGTAACTTGCCTTGATCACGAAGTTGGTGCGCTACTAGGAACGATGTACAGTCACGCTGCGCATACTTTAGTGCTTCGGACGGGTCCGAGGACAGCTCGATACTATTTTATTGTACCATACTTGTCACACTACTAGTTGTCCCCCCCATCTAGATTGCGTCTTCAATGTCCGGGTTGGGGTTATCTTATTTCTGTCTTTGATGGGGACTTGCCGTGGCCCGTGGCCCGGTGTGGACACATATGTTGACCCCTGCGAGTGAGAATCGATGGCTGTGCAGAGTCTTCCTCACTTACGAATCACCTCACACTTGAAGCACGGACGAGTATGGTCGACGAACTTATCCAATAACAAATGGATCCTGTGTTTTCATATATTTTACCTGAAAATATCTAATTGCATATCTAAAATAAGTTTTATACAATGTATTCATGAAATAGTCAACAATAAATTTAAAATATTCACCTCTTACATGCTTAAAATATATATCAGAGCATGGGCTGCCCATGTTTGTGTGCACTTTTAGCACAGTTAAGAATGAAAATATTTAATAAACATATTTTTAATATGTATTTCGAATTAGTTAATGAAGCTAGCCAATCAGTGAAGAGCTTTCCAGATATGTCTAGCTTACATATTCCACCTACAAACTCAGAATATGAATGAGGTACACATAAATAATATATCTCCTTATTATAGGTAAAATATGCGCAGAAATGGGCAGCCTATGTTCTGATGTATACTTTAAGCATGTAAGAGGTAAATATTGTAAGGTTTATTGTTGACTATTTCATGAATACATTGTATAAAACTTATTTTAGATATGCAATTAGATATTTTCAGGTAAAATATCTGAAAACACAGGATCCATTTGTTATTGGATAAGTTCGTCGACCATACTCGTCCGTGCTTCAGGTGTCAAGCGTGCGGCAGCAGTGCATAGCTTCCATCTCCACTTTAGCTCCCTCTCATTGCAATTTCGGTCGTCGGACTCTTTTGATATCGGTTTCGTCGGACCCGATAGCAGTGGGACGATTATTGCGGCGATATATCATCCTCGAATCCCCGCACGGCCACCACGGTACTACTTGAATATTCAAGCCAACATTCTGTGGCCTCAAACTTGCGGCGATGGAACCGACTCCGGGTATGTGCTATCTGGGTCGTTGGATCTTGTCGCTCGCTTTACCCGTCCTCGCCCTGTTTCTTCTTTTGGTGAGATTTCTTCAAACCGCAGGGGTGTCCTTATCTGTTGGGGGCTCGATCGCCCTCTTTTTTGTCACGTCTCTGGCCATCTCAATCGGGTTCATCGTCTTCACCGAGGTTTCGCAACGTCGCAAGGCTGCAGCGCATGGAGCAAGACTAATACCTCGGGTTAGAGGTTACTTGCCGGGAAATGTGGACGTGTTGCTTGACTCCATTCGGAGGACAGACACTGCCTACATTGGTGATTGATGAATTCAAATTCTAATTCAATGGGGGACTGATGGAGGGGGCTACCTCAGGTTCCGTCATACGAGAGAAGATGCAATATGGGCCTGTCATTAACTTCAGATTTCTATGGGAGGACGTCATTATCACGACTGAACCCCAGGATATCAAGGTACTTTGTACCGTTTGCAGAGTTCCCTCCCAATCAATGGCTCATTTTCCAGACTATTCTGGCTACTGATTTCAATAACTACGTCAAAGGTTGCTCCTTTGGTACCATTTATCGACTCTGGTCTAATATTTTGTGCAGGCGACAAGTTCAAGGCAACAGCCGATAGCGTGCTGGGAACGGGGGTCTTTAACTCTGACGGCGCGTTTTTTATTTTGATTCCATTTTCTGAGCCGCTCCCTGATGAGAAGCACAGGGGACACGTGGAAGTGAGCAGTGTGTTGATGTAAGGTTGCACTCGCCAACACGTTTTCAGGCTCCATCGTTCTATGGCGCGCCCTTTCTTCAGTATTGATAGAATTAGTCATTTTGACATCTTCGATCGTCATGCGGAGACTGCAGTTACGCTGATGAAAGAGCGGTTCCGCGTTGGCCTCGCAGTGGATTTTCAGGTATGTTCTTCTGCGTGCCATTGCATCCCTGCTTATTTGGCTTTTGCACTAGGATATAGTTTCTCGTTTCACGCTTGATTCCGCGTCCGAATTCTTGTTTGGGGATTGCATAAACACCCTGACTGCCGGCCTTCCCTACCCATACAACTTCTCGGGCCCCGAAGTTCTACCCAAAGACTCCAGGATCACTTTGGACTTTGCGGCCGCATTCAGAGTTGCTCTGCTAGCCCTGACAGGCCGTAACTTGATCGGAGGGTCATGGCCACTCTTCGAGCTGTTTGAGGATCCCACGCGGAAACCGATGAAGGTTGTGAATGCATTCCTGGACCCCATCATGAAAGATGCGATAGCAAAACAAAAAGCGTCACAGGGACTCTCGGATGTGGACAAGGATACCGAACATGAAACTTTGTTGGATCACTTGGTGCGGCAAACGACAGGTCTATGCTATCATCACTTTTTAGATTTGCTTATCACTGAAGAATGCGGCACCATAGATATCAAGGTTCTGAAGGATGAAATATTGAACATCCTATTGGCTGGCCGAGATACGGTATGTAGGACTCATCTCATGTTGGACGATCGGATTTTATATATTACAGACTGCCTCAACCTTGACCTTTACTATCTATATGATGGCCATGCATCCCGATGTATTACGTCGTTTGAGGGAAGAAATACTGGAAAAGGTTGGACCTACTCGTCGACCGACATATGAAGATATTCGTGAATTGAAGTTCCTCCGGGCTGTTTTGAACGGTGTGTTAGATGAACGACGTTTCACGGATCTTCACCGACTCATTATAGAAACATTGAGACTCTTCCCTGCCGTGTATGTTTCCATGACTCCCTCTTCCGTTATTGATGGGCCTCACCTCTCTTTATGGCCCTAGTCCGTTCAATCTTCGGTACGCTCAGGGTTTTATTCTCCTTTTCCACACTCACATGCCTTAGGGAAAGCGTCAATGATACCATTTGGCAACCATCGAATCCAGATGCAAAGCCTTTCTTCTTACCTGGTGGAACGACGTGAGTCTTGGTGCTTTTGTGCTTTCCGCAGCCAATTCCCTTCTAGGGTCGGCTATTCAGTCTTGTTGATGCAGCGGAGGACCGATCTCTGGGGCCCTGACGCTCTAGAATTTGACCCTGATCGATTCCTTGATGGTCGCCTACGCAGATACCTCACACCCAACCCATTCATATTCCTTCCGTTTAATGCAGGCCCGCGTATCTGCCTAGGACAACAGGTAAGCAATTTTTCGCAATTGTCTGGGAGTTGACTTTCTTTGCTTGTATTTGTAGTTTGCTTACAACGAGATGTCTTTCATGTTGATTCGGTTATTGCAACACTTTTCTTCCATTGAGCTCTCCCCCGAGTCTCGAGACCCTGCACATCACCCTCCAGCTGCATGGGCCTGTGGGGAGGGACGACAGGCGATTGAGCAGATTCATCCAAGACACCACTTAACCTTGTATGTCAAGGTATGAACGTACCCTTGGTTACACATGCAGTGCTGAATGAGCCGGCTACTTCATAGGGCGGTTTGTGGGTGAAGATGACGCCTGCAGAGATATGAGTAACGAACGCAGGCAGTCATCAACGTACTGAAGTACTTGCTAGGACTGTATTAGAGGCGGTGTAAACACCAATATATGAAAATAGCATCTTTGTGTTGAATTCACCAGATTTACGTATGATTATGGTCCGGTTATTGTTGGTATCCTACAACTCTTCGCCGGCATCTCCCAACTCATATAAGCAATCACCGCACCTTGACTTCCCTGCTCCTGAACACGACGCATTTTCAGGCTGGGTTGTGGTCGCTCGCTGACCCCAGCGGCAGCTGACGCATATTCGGTGTTCGAGTCTCGGTACAGACAATGGACGGGACGGGGTATGCATGTGAACTCAACTTGGACGGAATGTCGATGGCGCTGGTGAATTCCACTATATCACTTCCAGCCCCAACGCCGGCCATCGTGTCGACGTCGACGTCGACAAATTTGCTTTTCCACATGCGATAAACCAAGGTAGCGATGACAAGAGAATTGCAGACGAATAAGGCCAGGGCAGCCTAGTGTGCGGACATCAGAGACATTGTTTTGGATCGAGTGACAGGCACTTTTCTACCCTTTGAAGATACCTTTATATGACCAATGATGTATGTCGCGCTCGTAGCATCTTGTAAAAGGAGGATGGAATGAAGGATTGTGACAGCGGTAATGAGAATCGAGGCAGAAAATGCGGAAAGGATGAGGACACGACAGTCCTGGGGAAGCTTGATGCCGCGAAGAATCCATATGGGCAAGGCAACGAGGGTGATGTCCGAGACGATGTCCGCTTCTCGGGTTTAGCTCTACGACATCTGGGCGGTGAGCGGAGAAACTACTTACTGACGAGTTGCGCGATGGCTACGGGGTTGGTGAATCTGCAAAGGTTCACCACACAAATATCAATTTTCTGGGCCAGGAGACCTGCCTCCATAACCAAGAACATGATGCCGACGCCATACGCGATGCGTCGCAATTTGACTGTGGGGTTTGTTATCCGATGGATTGAGCATAGAATACTTATCCTAGCGAACCTGTGAACAAACGATGTGCGAATTAGCACGTAGGTTTTCCTTCGCTCTGCTCTTACCACACGATGGACGTGATAGAGGTTGAAAGGAGCCAATTTCCGTTGATGCCAATCTGAGGGGGGGTGTCTGAAAGTCACGTTGATTTACATGGTCTCATGCAGCCTGGGGACTCACGTCCGTGTGGAGCTTTTTGCATCCAAACGCTGGCAAGACACGCCATGTCGCATACAAGAGCTAACGCCGCCCATCCATCCTCCCACGAAAATCTGGTCAAATGCCAGCGGTAGAGTAGTCGAAATACTGTGGCGAGGATGGCTAAAGCGTGTACGACTGTCGAGGGGACTTTTGACGCATTCACATCGATTTGAGTGTCAGAGGAAGAAGAGGGGGAAACTCACTTTGCACTGCAGGGGACCATGGGAATACCTTGCTATCCATAGCAGGAGAGCATAGTGGTGCGGCAGATTTTATAGAGCGCAGCAATGAGGTTTGCTATACCATCATTATGTAACGCTATGGTTATCCATCGATGCGCACCGATCGAATCGCAAGTAATTACCCACCACTCCGCGTGAGCGACGAAGGGAGGCCTGGGAGAAATTAGGGTTGCAAATAGTCAGCGTCAACACCACACTCTCACCGTAGCTTTGAAAAGCCGCACTAACGTCGCAGTGGAGTTCAGGGTCATGATCGCAAAGGCAAATTGGCTGGCAGGGTTGATAGATATGATCACTCAGCTTTCGTATACAGCAGGGTGAAAAGGTTTGTTTCTGGTGCCTGCATGAGAGAAACTGTCATCTGTCAAGAGCCTAGAACTTTTTGGATCCAGGTTCACTGAAAGTCTCAGTTAGCAAGTTAGCAAGGAGGCAAAAGAAAGTGAAATAATTCATTGCCAGATAAGATGATCACAACCACGTGCGTGAGAGGGTCTCAGCAAACGAACATCGGCAGCCGAACAAGTTTGTCAAGAACTATTATCTCACTCTCACGTCCAAGTAACTATGCTGGATATTTGTGAGCAAACCCTTGCGTTCAGAGTTGCTAGGCGAGAATGAACAGTTTCCAGACGAGAATGAGTCGGATCCCTTCAGCTCCGGTTCGGACGACCTCGACATAGGCCAATCTGATTTTGAACCCTCTGAGAGTGAAGAATCGGGATTGGACGTTCAGACGCGTGCATCCAGAGAGGTTGATGCAGATTTTGAGTATGTCTATTCATCTCTGGGGTGCGCTGGTTAACGCTCGGCACAGGCGTCTCGTTCAAAACATTCGGACGGCAGATGACGTCTCAAGTACGGGGGTGCTGCAGCGAGAGTGGGATATTCGCCTTGAGGCCCAGGACGAGCTATTTCGAGACGATTTGCGGGAGGCGTCGGGCATTGGGAAAACCAAACGAAAGAGAGTGAGCTTATCTCCGTCTGGATCATTCTTTCATGAATCGTCCATCCTCGTGCAGCGTGAACGTCGAGTCGGACCTGTGCTCTCCCATCAGGTCCGAGCATTGATAGGAGAAGGGAATCAAGCTTACATTGACAGCAATCTCACGGAGTCCATCCGAGTAATGCAAGAAGTGATTCGTATCGAGCCACGTGCAATCCCTGCTTGGACTGTCCTCGCTCAGTGTTATGAAGACATGAATGAGCCGCAGAAAGCTCTGCAGCTACGCATCATGGCGGCTCATCTTAGACGTGACTCAGAGGAGTGGGAGCGCTTGGCTCGACAATCGAGGTAATCGCAACTCCATGAATTGAATGCCCCTGCTGAAATCCCCCTCAGGGATCTGGGATTCAACCAGCAGGCTTTGTATTGCTATACAAAATTGTACAACCTTGATCCTGAAAACATAGACGCCCTTTGGGATAGGGCGATCCTTGCAAGGGAAATGCGTGACCTTCGAACGGTAAGGTGCCTCTCAACTTATTTATCTCGACTCATCTCGTTCGTAAGGCTCGTCACTCTCTCTTGGCGATTCTCAAACGTTTCCCGCACGACATCACTGTTTTGACAGAGCTGCGACCAATTCTCATCGAGCTTACCGATTTTGCACTCTGCGCTTCCCTTTATTTAAATGCCTTTGAGTACAATCAAGCTTCAAGTCCACTCGGTCATGCTCTGGACCCATCCATATCTGGGCAACATGAACAGCTAAGGTTTGGTTTCATTGATCTACTTGTCCTCGCGGATCTTTACAATACCATGAACGAATACGAGCGCGCCATAGATACAATTCGAAAAGGGTGTCGATGGCTTCAGGGCAGAGCGGCTCAAAAATTCTGGGATGTATGTGAAGATGACCGAGAATATGACGAACCAGTCCAAGACGGAGCTGAGCCCGTGCACCGTACAGGGGACGTTCAGCCTGGTTACTATCCATTGGATATAAATGCTCGCCATCGGCTCGCGGTAGCCCGGATCAAAATGGGCGATCACGACGAGGGAAAGGTTTGTCAACGTTCCCTTGTCTATTTGGGAGTTCGACTCGACTGTCATCACCCCAGATGCATGCGGATATAGTTCTCTCACAGGATTCGTTGGACTATGCTGCCTTGTATGGAGAAATTGCGGATGCCTATTTCGAACTGGAGATGTATTCTGATGCCACTCCAATTTATGAGATCCTTGCGGCGGACCCTGCGGTGCGCTACATTCACGCTATGAATCAACTCCTCGCTAAGGTCCTTGCACAGACCAGCAGTCTGTACGTTCTTTTGCAAGTTGCTACATGCCGAAGAATGCAAGGTGACATACGTGAAGCATCCGACGTCTACAAACAGGGTGAGTCCGTCCTCAGCTACGAGGCGCAGAAGGTGATACAATTTCAAGTCATCGATGCCGACCCTTCAAATGTTGATGCCAAGATGAAGCTCGCGGAGCTTTATGAAATCATGGATGAACCGCGCAAGGCACTCGAATTAGTATACCAAGGTAATACTCTTCCCCTAATGTATGATTTGTGGCCCACGTTTGCCAGTCATCGATGCGAGGAAGCGCCGTCCTGGGCAAGTTGAAAGTACAGGACCCTCGGGTTCATTATCGACCGCCCCGCCCGCTGCTTCCCTGTTTGACGAGAAGTCCCACAGCCGGCAAAGAGGCAAAGCTGCCACCAAAAATGGCCGGCTTACTTTGGCGGAGCTAAAAGCTCTCGAGGAACAACGCGAGAGGGAAGTCTTACTTGGTTACAAACGGCTTGAAGAACTTTGGCCAAGTATCAAGTGTGAAGGATGTAACGATGAAGTTATACGAGAATGGATGTTGGAGGCCGAGAAACTTGTAGAGATGTTCAGGGAAACGCGGAATCTGTTCCTGACTAGTAGGGTACGTGTTCCGAGTTCTAGCGTCTCATATCAGCTGATCGCTATGTAGCACAACGATTTTCGGGGTATGTTTCCCAGACGACGACAGCAACGCCAAAATGAACAAGAGGAGGAAAGGATGGCGTCGAGGTTGGAACTCATCGGTTTGTCTTATGTCGCTTTCTGATGCTTCTTTTTGGCTCATCTATGTAGAGCGGGACAAACACTTGCGCAAATCGAAAGACGAAAGCCACCAACATGGGAGCGTTGACTCGTTTCGTGGAGTTTCCTTTGAAAACTGGCTTCGACTTTTCATGCAGGTGAGATGATCGTTCCATTCGAAATGTATTTTCATGCCGGCTTTTACGTAGTATGCGTTCATATTGACAAGGCGAGGAGAGTATGAACTCGCAGACGAAGTTTTACGTCACATTCTCGTGTCGAACGGTTACCGAAGCAAAGAAAAACAAGTGACAATCCGGATCGCCATTATTAGTATGTTTCTTGTGAATCTTGAACCTTGACTACTCACCAATACCAACGATAGCGTGTGCGATGGCTGTTGGTAACTACACTGTTGTCGTCGAGCAATGTCGGAAATTGATCAACACCCATCAATTCAACAACGAGCCGATGCGAATACTTTTATCTTCGCTCTCCAGTGGCTTGCCGCCCGCCGATTCGTTCATTAGTTCCACACTTCAAAAACACATGCTAAGAGAGGTCCGATTAAGCGACGGAGCTGTGAAGACTCCAGAACTCCTAAAATGGAACAATTCGAGCCAACGGTACCATTTAGGGACCGCCAAATCGGCCGGCGATGATGATGCGATCAAAGGGCCCGATGGAGCGGAAGACGACGCCGAAGAGTTCGGTGACACACTTTACCCTACTTCTGCGAATGACAAGAGACCCCTGTGGTTGCCAACGAAGAATAATCCTATTCCAGTCACCTTGTATGGGCAGCTGTGTCTTGCGGCCAAGAGCTATCAGAGTGCGATTTGTAAGGCGTCTCGGACCCGAATCCTAGTGACATGCTGACGAGGGGGAAGTTTATTTATTGCACGGGTACGACTATTGTCGGGAAGACCCTCTCATATGTCTGTGCCTCGCCCTTTCGTCCTTGGGTAGGGCTACGCAACGTCAAGCGGACAATCGAAATCATCTAATTGCTCAGGTACGTTATCCACGACAATTTCGGAGTACTAGAATGAACTCGATTCCACAAGGGTATGGCATGTCTGTCGCAGTATCGAGCTGCACGAAGACTGGTTGGAAAACATGTGCTGCCTGAGATCGAATTCAACTTTGGTAGAGCGTTTCAGCAGTTAGGTACGCGTTGGCGGTGCTGCAGATTCTCACTGTGAATCGCCTCATGCATGATTCACCAGGATTGCATACCCTCGCGGTCGCTCACTATGAAAAGGTGTTACGGCTTGCCGAGGACCGGGACCGCAAGGATGACGTGGGTCGTGCCATAATATGATCATCACTATCTAAATGTGATATTGTCTAGGACGTTTCTGTGGCTCGGGAGGCGGCATACAACCTCTCACTCATCTACGTTACAACCGGCGCTATTCCCTTGGCAGATGCACTCTATCGGAGTTGGCTGTCTCTGTGACATGGTGCAAATGAAGGAATTCGTACATGATGCATCAGGTGGACCTAGTCGATTTCCAATCGGGCCGGACGCAGACTTGAGTCATCATGCATGACATTTGTAGTCGGACTAGACGAGACTTTCAAACGTTGACATCGATTATGATTCAGACTGGCATTGCCCTGTGTCGAAATGGACCCAAACATAAGAGTACATCCTCTTCCCAGGCGTTACTTTCCTACTCCCAGACTCAGATATCCCAATGAATATTGACCTAGCTTCGTCTCTACATACCCTTGTGAGATTCTCCTCTGACTTCTAGCGTTTGCTAATATCCTGCAGCAGCACAATCGCTCGAGAACCACAGTGGGTTCATCGGACACAGACGTAGATTCCATTGGATATGCGTCGTCGTCTGGAACGACGACACCAGAGGATGATGCGCGGGTATTCCACCTCGGTCTCACCCTCCAAAACGCCTTGGCCGAGAAACCCAAGTTGGTTCCCCAAGAGAAGCCCGGCGTCGCCACGAAACATCCTCACCTCTCCTTAGCGGTGAAAAGGGTCAAAAAGGTCGCGCATGCGCTATCCGTGTTCAAGAAAAAGGTCAGTGAACCTCATTGTTCCCTTCCACTTCCATGGCGTAAGCATGATGACATTGAACTGTGCCATGTGCGCGTAATTTCAGAGATGCGATGACGTTTCCCCTAGCCCCCTGAGAGAACGATTTGGAAAGCGGATAGCTATCAAGTTCCATCCAGAAGTGGTACGTGGATCCGTACCGCGTGAAAGCTGAACATCCCATGGCGAACTCTATACCCAGGGTTTCTACAGCCTGCCCAATCGACGGTTCTCTTTCTCAGATGTGAGCACGCCGTTAGTGAGTCTTAGTTCTCGCTCGCTGTTGAGTTTCAATGCTCACCATCGGGACGACAAGGATCGACATCACCAGGAGACGATCACACGCAAGTTTGGAACGATATCGGGTTCCACATCCGGTTTATCCAAGGAGACGTTCAAACGAAGTAGACGCCCCATGCCTAGCTTCTCGCGCGTGGAGCGTAGCGCGGTTCCGTCTTCAACGTCGATACCAACCACCCGACGAAGCGAGCCAAGCGTCTTGACGTTCCAAACGATCTTGGTCCACGTGCTGCGCGCTTTGTTCTTCATACCGTGGTGCGTTGCGGTCGGCGGTGCGCTCCTGCTATTCCCAAGGCACGTAGAGCTCGTCGCGTTTGGACCGGGATACCTGCCATCTCTGCAAGGTATACGACGCTTCGCACATTGGGCCGAGTGTGGCCAACAACACGTGTTGATATTCCTCGCCTTTCTGATGGCCGTCTTGTGGTACGATTACGCTTTGGGAGTATCGCTGACGAGCATCGTCGCGTCGCGCTTTTTGTACGTGTGGCACGATTTTAAGGCGGACAGGAGCATACCTCTAGGAGAGGACGACCAGCAGAGTTTGTATCTAGTGGTGATGGGCCTGGCATCGGCAGACGGTTCATATCGTGTGTGTAAGCCTGGAGGTGGAGAGACCGTGATGAGAGGGGATGGCGATGGCATGTAATCAGAATAGGCGTTTAATCATTGTATTGTATATTATATTCATGTTACTGTACTTGCTCATACTATTTATGGTCCCTTGTATAGGTTTCAATAAAGATAAGTTGGTGTTAGTCGACGGTGCTGAGTTGCACGGGTAGAACAACGCACCTAGACCATTTCTCCAACACCCTCGTCTCAAGACGAACGATGGTATGGATTTGGATATGGTACATACCTACGCATACGGGATTGAACTTGCATAATGTCGAAATTGCTTTCTCGTCGCAGTTGGCACTTGTTTGATGCGATGTTGGGGCTATTGCCAGGAGTGGAACGCTACATTTCAAGTTGCAACGAACGCCACGCCATTCACGGAAAAGCACTATGGGCCGCTGGCACCGACAGTTGTGGACAAGTAGTCTGTCTGACTCGGACGAGAGACGACAGGAAATCATGAAGGGCAAAAATACCAAGTTCATCAAGTAGATGTCTTGCCAGTCACGACCAGCCTCCTTGGAACTGTGATTCGCACTTTGCACCCTTCAGGCCAACGACATCCATGGTCGCCCAGGTGGGGGTTGTCAATCTCAACCTGCACATGCCCGAGCGCTGGTAATACGTCAGCCGCTTCTGGTGTCCACATAACCCATGGTCATGCTAATCAGAACGTCTGGACTTCACATAATTTGTCGATAATTGCCAATCGCTAAATTTGCCTCGCTTCGAGCTGGGCTGAGGGCATTCAAGCAGCCGTGCACGAGATACCCGCGCCACTCCCTTCTCCCATTCTAGCGTCAACTTTTTGAGCCAGGTCAGCCGAGGGTGTGGTCTGATTTGTATGGGCCCAATGGGGTGCCTGATTCGTGTTGGCTCATGGCTAACTTGTTTCCACCAATCAGAGTGCTTGAATGCATTCTGAAGCGATAACGTTATTTGCCTGCGTTGCAGATGGCCCGCTCATTGTTTCGTTTCGCAGATCGGAGCCTGGCCAGACTAGCGGCGTTTGCAGGATTCCAGGACACCAAAACATAATCTGCCATCGCTTGCAGCCCAAACGAATAGAGTTGCCGAAAGATGGTGCTAGTGGGGGAGCCTCGCTTGACAGTGAGTCATCAGAAGACCATTTGAGCATTCTGACTGGTCAAAATGTGTCCAAGTGAGGCAAACCTAGCTAAATGGGGACTGCTTCCTCATTTGAAAATGTTTGCTGACTTTCTAGTCGTCTGATGCCCAGTCCAGAGGCTTCGCTAAGCCGAAGCGACCAGGGGATCTGCAGTTTTTTTTTTTATGACAAGGCTGTAGAACGGCGCCCGCCTGTCGGTACGACGCGCGGAGTTCTAATCGGCACAATTAATCCTTGCCCGTACTTTGCAAGCGCCGCTTCCCTCTGGCAGCAACGTACATTTGCAACGCAGGCAAATAACGTTATCGCTTCAGAATGCATTCAAGCACTCTGATTGGTGGAAACAAGTCAGCCATGAGCCAACACGAATCAGGCACCCCATTGGGCCCATACAAATCAGACCACACCCTCGGCTGACCTGGCTCAAAAAGTTCATGGGACTCAGACGGCGGACTTTGGCAGGTCGTCAGGGATTAATCATTGTTTGATCCGCGTGCCTCTCGGGTAACGGTCTAACGGCATCCTGCTCCCACCATAACCAATTCTAGGCCCGGATCAACTTTTTGAACCGGGTTAGTACTCTGGAATTCTGAAATCTGCAGCTGCGTTTAACCTTGCAGTAAACCGTGTTTCACTACCGCGACGCGTATCTCTAGACTATCTGCGTCGCAGACGAGGTAATTCGTCCGAGTCAGTAGTGGAAGGTTTAGCCAATGTCTGACGGGCCACGGTTGGTTGGTCGTACGCCAGCGTTCGCGTAACCGGTCAAGCAACGCCGTAAAGTCTTTCCAACAATTTCACCCTCCCGTCCGATCTAGACCCAAGGGGACTCGGCTAATCGTTTTGATGATGGGTTCCATTGCAGCGTTCTAGGAGAAGCACGCACCTGACCGCATGCTGGCTGTGGCGGGGCTCCGTCGAGGTATAAAAGCCAGACAGAAGTCGCCCATTCTCCTCAGGCTCCAGTTTCCTTCTCTCATCCGCCTAATCGTGTCTACCAAACACAACTCTCAAAAACTCACCATGTTCGCTCGTGTCTTTGCTCTCTTGCCTCTCGCTCTCTTGGCTTCTGCCAACCACCTTGCTGCTCGTGACACTGTTAACCAGTGCAACACTGGAAGCACAATGTGCTGTGACCAGGGCTTTGATGTGAGTTTCTTTATTGCGATCGATGAGGGCAAGATTAATAATTGTTTTTTCTAGACCAGCCAGCCTATCGTCGCCATTCCTGGCTTTACCGTTGTTGAGGCGGTCGTTGCCGCTGCTGCCCAGGTCGGTGCCACCTGCAGCGTTATCTCTTTGACGAGCTGCACCCAGCAGCCTGTCTGCTGCACGAACGTCCACCAGGTAAACTTTTTTTTTTTTTTTCGTGCTTGAATGCGGTCTGATGCATTGCAAACAGAACGGCCTCGTCAACATTGGGTGCACCCCCATTTCGGTTTAAGAGATATGTTTGAGGTGTTTGTGGTTTGGTTGACACTTACTCTCTTTTGTTGTGGCTATTTCGTACTCGCTCCATGGGCGACCGTTTAATCGATTGTGTTGGGTTTCAGTCTAGTGTGATGATCGTTCCGCCATTCATCAGCGGGATAGATATTGGTCAGGAGTAGTCACGATCTCAGCAACGGCCAACCATCTTGCTGATGTTCTACGATCCAAATTCGAACCTTTTTTTTTGTGTGCATGTTCGGGAGGTCAGTATTGCTTCAGATCTGGAAAACTAGCCGAGTAGAGTGGTGCCCCTGAGGGAAATCAATCCCAGGTGGCCAGCTTGTTGCTCATCAGTTTCTACCGATCAAAGTGCTTGAATGTAGTGTGAAAAGTCGTCAAGTGATAGTGTGTTATTGGTTCGCTATTATCCCTATATTCCCTCACAGAACTCACGCAGACAACATCCACACCTAGTGTTGCATTCTGGCCTATCTTGATCGCCCCTGTAGGCTCATGGTCCCAGACCTGAAACATCATCCAAGGAAAAAACCTGTAAAGGCAGATCCATCTGCCGCGGACTTCCCACTGTTCTCACCTTCGCCGCAGGCGGCCCATACCGAGATTCCGGTCAGCTCTTCCTCTGCGACATTTCACAAGCTCGCCAGCCCTTACGTGTGCCCCGTGCACTTTAGCACCGACACCACCCTGCTGGCACACACTTTTGTGCGTCTCCGACAGCCTCGCGGTCCGCGCAATCACCCTATTATCCTCCTTATCGCTTCACCCATTCAAGGTCCGTAAAACTCAATGATGCGACGTGTATTGAATGTTATGAAGTAGGTGGTACTTGGTCGATGGCTCGGCGAGAACCTCCGGCGCAGCGAACATAGCTATTTAAGATCAATCGCGATCGCAAGCACGTCCCTGTCCACCGGCTGGCCCGCCGAGTTGTTCTCTAACACGTCCCACTTTGTAAACCAAATCTTGCCGCTCTTCCCGTCAAAGGTGTATTCATACGACCGGGAGGGTTCGAGCTCGGCCCAGCATGGGTATGGCTCGCCGACCTCGGCGACGCAGTGCTCACCTGTGGCGTCTACCGTGAAATTGTGGTTCAGATCCGTGAACTGTGCCAGCCGGGCTCCAACGGAGGTCAATGGGTTACCTGCATTCCTTCCGTCGTTCTCAGTACGGCGCTGCGTGACCATGCAGACTCCGCGGACGAAGCCGTCGTGGGAGACATCGATCAGGTTTCCTTGCCATCGGCCCTCCACGGAAAGGATATCGTGCGAGACGACAGTGATTGGTAGGACTGGGGCGACGTTGCGAGCAATGGTGTTCAGGTTGCGGTACGGCACACCGACAATCTCGTCGATGCGCTTTTGCTCGTCTTTGTCTGCCTTCGAAAGGGAGGGTGGCGCGGGCAGGATGTAGTCGGTACACACCAGGCGGGTGCGCTCATTGGGATTGGTGTCAAATGGCGTGTACGTGTGCATGAACCGGAGAGTCGTCGTTCCCGTCACTGGGTCGACGGTCTCGTCGCGGATTGGGGTGAGCCAGACAGAGCGCGGGGTTCCATGGCGCGTGAGGATTTCATGTGTCAGACGGAGCTCAGGTCCGGAATTGTCGTCAGTGGGTCCTGGGATAGTATTGGAATTAGGATCGGGCTCGAGGTCCGGGAAGGTGAAGGTCTGAATGAGCTCTACATCGCCGACACGACCATGGATGAGGTAGGAACGGGAGAGCACGAAGAGATAGGTCTCAGTAAAGTAGACCTCGACAAGATGCGGTAACCATGCCCCCCTATAACCTAGGAGCAAATCCTGATGGAAAAAAAAAAGTGTTAGTATCTTCTGGTCGATGCCAAGTGTGAGGAAGGGCATACCGATTGGGTTCGGAAGCGGGGAAACTTGTAGAATTGTCTGCGTCTCATGTCAAAGACCAGAGAATTCTGAAGTGAGGTGGTCGGGTCTAGAGAAATATAGGTGTATGGGCCCAGCCCCCTCCCAATACGGAGGCGGGGTATGAACTCCTCTCTCGGCAACCACCAGGTTGGGACATTAAACATCTCCGGACCAGACAACTTCCCCGTGTCGTCATCCACCTCAAATATGAGTAGTGTCCTGCAAAACACCTCAGCGACATGGCGATCGAGCAAGGCGAAATACATACACTGGATCTTCTAGACGTCCCTTGTCGAGATGAATGACGATGCAGAGGTTATGCGCACGTGGCGTCATCAATGAGGTCGCCGCCCACCCAGAAAACGAGCTGTTATCCCACAACAACTGCTCCAAGCCCGTCTCTATGTCCCGAGAATGAATTTGTTTCATGCCCTTGCTCACGAGCAGCCACCTTCCAGCGACCCATCGAAACCGATCGCGCTCTCTTGCTCTTGGGCCGGTGAAAGTCTTGATAGAGGAGAGGTTCAAAGGGTTGGTAATCCACGTACTTGCGAGGTGTGTCGAGTAGACGAGTGCACGTTGGAGAAAGTGGGTAGATTGCCAGGTAAAGGGACCGGGTGGGAGAGGGAGACGCGTGGTCGAATAGAGGGCTCGCCAGATAGCGGGATCGCTGGTGATCGCATGGAAGAGTTTGCACACCTGGACAGGACCATTGTTGTGTGAGATTGTAAGATGGCTCGCAGATGACAGAAAGCGAGGACATACCGTTTGCAGACGGATCAGATCTCGAGGCTCTAAATAGCGGAAGATATGGCAGATGGTCTCCGCTGGGAGGGTGGTATAACCCTCGTCAGTTAGTTGAAGAGTGTGTGGAGTATCGTTCGCCATCGGGTCTCGTGCAGGAACAGGACACGGCTAGACTGTTGCGTAGGCGGCTGACGAGCACCTCGTTACATAAAGCGGTGCCCGGTAAGCAATAAGGGGATATTTGCCTCAAAACGGCAGACACAAGTCAATAGATTTCGCATTTAAACAAGGAGCGTGTGCAGTGGTGTCCGTAAATCCGGTAACAAAGGGTAAAGTCACAACCAAGGCCCTTGGTAAATCTTCTCGCTAGCCTTGGTACCCAGGTCTCGTCATTCCGTCACCAACCCAATAAATAATTTACAACCAAATTTAAAACTTGAAATATGTCCGTCCCGCGACAAAAAATGTTGGAGTCGTCCGAACGAAGATCATTAAGCAGCCGGATAAATGGGTCGTGGCTGCGAGATGGAAAGGGATGCATGTCGCTATACTTGTGGATGAGAGTGACGATGATATGTGGTTTGAGCAACGAAGAGACAAATGACAGATATGCAGAACAATGATTGCAAAACTGTTTGGCAGCCATTATTGAGTCCATGGGCTTTGAACAATCAAAGAAAGGGGCTCACAACGCGTGGATTCATGCGATAATACATGAGCATGACACATAGGATTGGGCATGGTTTACTGGTATATGGAACACGTTTATGGCTGATTTGGTAGAGGGATTGGATGAAATGACAACGGTGGAGAGGGTGTCCATTGTAGTATGACAAAAGGTCGTGGACAGAGACGACTGATGGCTTCGCGGTTAGTGGTGGGTCGCCACATCATCCCCGTATATATACGCACTCCTTGACCTTGGTGGCAATAAGAAAAGACAATGAAGAACGTTGCTACGCTCATGGTTTCACAAGTGCGGGCACACCGGTGGACGGAACTCGTCGTCTGGTTTGCTCATTGTGTCAGTGCCCATTATAGAAATGTAGGTCTGGACCATGCGTCTCCATTTGCGAAGACAAAAGACGCAAGGTACAGATTCAGCTGTATCGGCCGCACAAGGCCCGGAAGCTTTTGCGTTCCATACGAAGTGGTCCTGCGATAGGAAAGTTAGTGAAACGTACCACTTAGGACTACCGTACAACTTCGCCTGGCGTGACGGATGAGGGGACGATAGGAACCTGTCGGAGAACATAGGCGGAGCCACTGTCGGAAAAGTTGACAGAAACAGTCAATAGATTGCATCAACCGAGGTCCATTTCCCATCTTTTTGTCCTTAGTTACTCACCACGAGAAGCCGTTCTAATTGTCTCGGGCACAAGTCGGACTATGCACAGCCACCAGCATCTTTGCATATTGCGCAACCACTACACTTGCCATTCCCGGATCGCCTCGGACACCACCTAACAATAAGCGCTCCGGCTTTTATGCCTCAATGATCAGAGCGCAAGGGGCGGTATTGCCTTGTACATTTTTGTCTACCAAGTTCCGTAGTCAACGCGTGCACCTGCCTTCCCGGTGGTGGCAACACACAGCTTCGAGAGCGTGTCTCACATTCTTCGCGGCGCAACACCAAGGAGAAAATAGAGAGACAATAGCAATAGCTCGATCATCCAAGTCAGTGAAGTTGCCCTAAACCCTGCTACACATTTAGAGCAATCAGCTCGGCGTTTAACCCGGATGAAAATTGAATTCATCCATCCTATCGATAATATGATTGCGAGAAAGGGTGAGTCAAGCACTCCCGATCGATTGGATTTTCTTTCTTAGTCAATGTCGCACACTCGAAACAGAAACAGTTATCGCGCGCTTCCACAATGGAAGGCAGCATTCGTAGCACGCAGGTGAAAAGGGGATGTGAAGTTCCAGTAAAAAGTGCATAATGTGTCTTCTGAATGTAATCAATGTGGTGGCAAGACAAAAAAGTGTTGTAAAATTACAGGCGGGGGGTCCTAGTCATTAGCAATTAAACGAATTATGGATGTGTTGCAACGCCTGCTGCCACGTGGGTCTCGTCGAGCTATTGATCCGCATCACCTTCAGAAGCTCCGTTTGAATGTGCCACTCTACCCTGTTCACCCTCGGAGGATGGAACCACGGTGGACTGGGGAGGTTCGCCGTGTAACCAGCCAGCTTCAATGTATTTGGGTGGCCTGCCGAGACTGTCGTACGCAGGGAGAGCGTCCTTTCCACCCCAGTCCTCTTCAGCAGCTCCAAGCCGGCGACCAAACACGTCGGTATCGGCAGCACGTACCCTGCGATCCGAGGGATACACGGCTGGGAGAGGGGTTAACCGTACACCGTGATACCCTGAATTGTTATTGGAGCTGTTTGGCAGTTGTGAGCCATGAGCATACTGTGAGCTGTTGCCTATCCGGAAGAAATCGTGAATCCTCCGGTTGCGCCATCGCAAAGCGAACATCCTACCGACAATGGCGTGAGGTCTGAGCGAGAGTATCGCATACAACATACCTGAGAATCACAAGACCAAAGACGATCACGGCTGCAGCAATAAAGTAACCGTGTTGAAGGAGAGACTGCGCGATGATTGGTTAACGGATCCACGAGCGAAATTACGGCTAACCTGAGAATTCGAGTCTGACCTTCGTACGACAATGTGCATGTCGGCCATAGTGAACGGTAGAGCAGGCGGCTGCAGAAATCACTCAGCGCATGCACTGCTTCATCTCTTTCGGTACCCAGGCTGGATATGAATTGCGCCTTGATCCTATTGGACACTACGAGTAAGGGAGATTACGTCAGAATTGGAAGCTACACAGCCACGTGATGCCACCGAAAGCAAACAAAGACAAATAAGAGATGAAAACGTATTGGTGATTGGACGTTTGATGTTGGTTATGGACGATGACCTCCTCGTCGCCGTTGCCGACAGCGAGCAGGGTCAGTCCTGGAACACCATCCATGGCTGGCTCGAGGCTCTTTGCAAAGTCTTCAACAGTGTCCAGTATCTTATCTCCAACTTCTCCGGGCCAGATCACTTCAGGGGACCCAGTTCGGGCGTCAGTTGCTCATCTCCTAGTCCGCGCTTATACCCTTCCTTGTTCCACTGCTGCACAAGCTTTCTCTCAGCTCGTGCAGCCTACCGCGCGATTCCAGCTGGCTCTTGACGCGTTGTTGCCTCTCCTCAATTCTTCTGCCGAAGTTAGTGCACTTTGTTCGCAGCCAGGATTCATCCCATATTCACTATATCATACTTTTCATCACTCCAGCTCGCTCAACGCATTCTCGTCTCATTTATCTTGTATTCAATGTACGCTCCTTACCCGATTTCGCTCAACCCGTTCAAGTCTGCTCTGTATGGTACCTTCTTAAAAGAGAGGGGTTATGCCATTAAGATCGCTGCAGAGGGCGGCTTCAGTGACAATGAACAACTAGTATGGGTCCTCTGGAAAATTCTTAAAGGGGACGGCAACGATGTACATTCTCTTTTCCTCATGTCACTTGTCTTACTTAACTTTCTACAGATTGGTCCATATTCTCCTAGCACACTAACCAGATCCCCGCTTCTCCCTGAGCTAAGAGCTTCAAATCTGTTTTTGGACGACGAGAACTTTGCGGAAACAAGTGCGCCCGAGCTGTAGGTCTAAGTATCGGCTACTTTTGTGTCAGTCTCGCTATATTAGTCCTACAGAGGTATTACTGCCATCGTCTCTGAAGGCGACACTCCTTTCCAGACTTCCAAAAAAACACCGCCTTCTGCGCAGGCCGATTATGCCAAAGTGACTCCTGAGGAGGACGACAAGAGGGAGCGAATTGCGCAGGCTATGAAGCTGCTCCTCGCAGCTCGTGACCGAGTTCTCACACTCACAGAACAACGGGTATGTGCTTTACAGACTATCTGGTGCCATACTTACTACATAGTACATGCGAAAGATTCTCACCCCAATGATACCCGGCCTCACGTCGCCTCCTATGATAACATCAATGGACCTCCCATCCATTGTCGCCTATAATCCTAATCTAGCCTATCAGCTTTTTTTGGCCCTCTTAACCGCTGCTAATGCTCAGCCACAAGGACTTTATCCCTATCTAGATGTTCTCGCGAGGATTCCTCCGACATTACCCTCCTTTGATCTTCTCGTCCGCTTGCTTCAGGATACGTCCATCGTCATTGACCCCGCGACAGGGGGGAAAACAACTATCGCCGATGTAGTCCGCACCGAAGTCCTTGGGCGATTCATCCATGGGAGTATCAAATGGCTAGATGACGCTGAGAGAGAGGAACAAGAAGGGCTTATCAGTGATGACCGCGTTGCCAAAGCCATCCAAAACGTGCGTAGCTGTTATGTCTTTGGGTTGTACGCGCCCACTCACGCTGTGTCATGCCTCTAGCTCTGTCGCTTTTATGCTTCGTTGTTGCGGCTTTCGGTCGTGGACATGGGCCTGGATGCGGATACCGCCGAGATGGCGCATTTCACTTTGCGTCACTCACGATATGAGGAAGCGAACACGCTTTACCGACTCCTGGCTGCTGGGCGGTTTTGAGCAGTTTTCACAGGGTATCCAAACATTCGCGCTTATTCACGCAGTCATCCGTGACCTCCGAATCATGCATTCAATTTTTTTGTTCCGGGGCCTTTTAACTTATGAAGAAACTCACGATCGATATACATACTTCCCGTCCTCTTTTTCCGTCTACGCAACATCCGCTGTCTCACGCAATCACCCTTTATGCACCATGCATCATGGCTCGTTTTTTTTCCCATCTGGTTTATCATCTTCTTACTCACAGTTTGTGACTCACTCATGATACGTATCATGCTATCACTTTTATGTCTCATGATAATTTAAGTGGCATTTTCTAAATTCTTGTATTTGAACACGATCCAATAACAGGCGCGTCTCGTCGCTCGCTGTGACTGACCATTCGGATTGTATTCTGCACACATACAGACGTATTGCGGGATGCCTCGAGGCTCGTGGTTTGGGAAATTACGCGTTTCACCCTTCTGTCCAATCACAATGCCGTCCCACCTAGGTAGAACCACCAATGCCCATTTCCCCGAATATGCTGCCGACTTGCTTGATACTTACGCGTTTGGGCCAATCACCAGCGTCAACATCGTCAAGTCCAAGAACCAGCGAGTCTTATTCTGCCGACCGTTTACATTCTACTAAGCGTTGGATGGTAACTGACGGGCACGGCAGTGGAGACTTAAAAACGCTGACGACGGCGGTGGTACGGGGTTCGTCTTGGGGAACCTGGGTCCTACGCAAGTGCATCCGTTCCAGTAGAGGTAAGTTTACCAAGTGGAGGAGAGAGTATCAAGCACACAGAACCCGTTACTGAACCAAACTGAACCTCACTCATCATGGCGTCGGGCTCTCTGGTTCTCTCCACCCGGCAGTCTGGATTGATCATAGCAACACGTACCAGCGCGTTTTATAATTGCAGTCTTTGCAGTGACGTTGGGTCTGTGGCTCCTCTTTTGGTGAAGGGACGCTCAACATCCTTGGACCCTCTCTCGCCGCCATTTTCTTTTTTTTTTTGTGGCGCTGGAAACATGCGTTTTCCCTCGTTGCATGCACGGATCACTTTGACTTGCATTTCAGATTATGTCGGGACCTGGGACTGCTCCCGGAGTCGTTTTTACGTCCACGAAGCGGTAGCAGGTGTACATGTGCAAACAGGCAAAGCACAACACCCCACTCGGCATGTGCACCTGCATACCCAGATTTACTACCCGACGAACGCCGCCACTGCGTGCCGATTGCGCAGCAGCGCCTTGCCGAGTTTCGGCTTAAACGTCTCACCCAGTCTTGGCATCCATGTGTCGAAAATCAAAGCAATGAATTCCCGAGGAACTTACACGACGTACTATGTGTACGCGGTAATTAGAGATTCAATGGATATCATGTTCCTTCGTTGCTTTCATTACTCTCCGCCTCGACAAAAACACCGAAAAAAAAAGGAGACAGAAGTCAAAATGTACAACACTTAACATGTACGTTAAAAGAGAATCGTCAAGTACGCACAGAGAAACCAGACTGACACGCGCCATGTACATCGTTCGCGTGGAGGGGTAAACTAGAGAGGGCCAGGAATTCGGTGCGAGGGTGAATGGGGTAAAACACATAAACAGGCCACGAGGTAACGCGGAGGACCAAAGGACGGGATGGGCAAGCGCGGAGATGAAAACTCAATAGTCCACGAAGCGCTATCCCACCGCGTCGTCTAGCAGACCGGGAGGAGCAAAGAAAAAAAGGGGGTCGAGTACATAGATATATGCAAGAAAAGGGTGGAATGGATGGAATATACGCGCCCAATACAGAGCGACCACCATTGGCTGACATCATTCATGACGCCGCCATCTGTTGTTTCTTCTTGAATCGCAACAACGGAGCCAGCCCAGATGGCGCACACGCCTTGATCAAAAAATCATGCTAGACAGAAACACGTGGGTCAGAAAATAAACAGGAGGTAGACACATCGCGACGACAGACCTGCAACAACTCGCTCGAGTTGGCCCGACTTCGAACATCGACGCAGAGACACACGCTTAAGAAGCTCTTGAGCTCCTTGCTCAGCGCCTCTGGCTTCTTCAGTGTCGGTGTACCATTGGTTGCGATCAAGTACAATGCCTTGAGAGGTTCTTCATCCAAATATGGCGGCTCGTTCTCAATCATCTCAATCGCCATGATACCAAGCGACCATATATCGACTTTGGCGCCGTATTCCTTTTGCTTGACGACCTCGGGTGCCATCCAGTACGGCGTACCAACCATAGTCGCTCGCTTCGACTTTTGATCAGTGAGTTTGGCGCAGAAACCAAAGTCAGCTGAGAGGGTATCAGCCAGGAGGAAAGAGCAAAGAAGGTTAAACGCGTACTGATCTTGACACAGCCGTCGGCGTCCAAGAGAACGTTGTCGGATTTAATGTCACGATGGATGATGGATTGGCTATGCAGGTGGCATAATCCTTTGCACGTCTAGAGGCGGTGATCAGACTAAGCATCTTCGAAACAATAGAAGGCTCACTTCGAGACATATGCTCGAGATCTGGTCCTCCTCTAATGTGTTATTTTCTATTATATCAGTGAGTGCACCCCCTTCCATGTATTCCATGACCACCCAAAGTTCATTGTTCTTGACGAGGTACGAGTCCAGGAAGTTGACGATGTTGGGATGCTGTGATTCTTTCATGACTAGAATCTCGTTCACGATCAGTTCTTTTCTCGGTTGATGAGAGAGATCCATCTCCTTGATAGCCACTTTTTTACCCGTGGCCAGCGTCTTCGCAACATAGACATGCCCAGATGCACTGCATCACATAAATGAAAATGTGGACCACGGAATGAATGGCATACCCACCCTTGACCAACCTTCCTGATCTTGCTGTACAAGGTCTTCGGGTCTTCCTCTGAAACGACTGAACGAAGTTTCTCCATGATCTGAGCCTCCGTCATGGTGCTGATGCGCTTCTCCTTCTCCTTTGGCTTCTCGAGCTTCTTCGCGGCCTCAGCAACCCCTGGATCGTCGCCGTCGGCTGAGGTAACAGTGACATCAGGAGGAGACGGATCCTTCTTCTTTGTTGGTTGCAACGGCTTCACAGGTGGAGGTCCGACAGTCGCACCAGCCGCGCCAGGAGCGACGTGCGCTACAGGAGCAGATTTAGATGGGGCAACAGCTGGACGGTCGCCTTCTCTTGCTTGCTGCTTTTCCCGCTCCCGTTCCCTCTCACGTTCACGTTCCTCTCTTCGCCGTTGCTCGCGCTCCTTGTCCCGAAGCGCATCCGTAGAAGGCTTTCTGTCCAAAGGAGGCTTCGTCGAGCCCTCGGGCACCCCACGCTGCTGCTGCACTCTCGCCCGTAAATCGGCGGACGAGGGCGTATGGTCAGACACGGGGGGCTTCGGGACAGCAGGCGCGGGCCGCGTTGCAGTCAACAGCGGGCGGGGTGGTGCTGGCCGACTCGGCTGGAGCGATGCGGGCGTTGGCAACATGCCTTGAATGGGAGGACGCGTGCCCGTTGCCTGTCCTGCGGAGGAGATGGCGTGTGTATGCTGGGTGTGCGAACTGCTGACCAGCTCTGCAGCGCGGGCGGCGGCGAGGGCGGTGGCGGAGAGGCCGTTTTGGGGGGTTGAGCTGGATTCCGGTGGTGCACTCTCTTGGCGTTTGGGCCCTGGGGGTCTGGAGTCTAGGGGAGAGGGTATTTTGCCAATGGTCGTTCCACCGAGACCTGTCCCTGCGTTGAAGCGCGGGGGAGGAGTGCCGTCGACTGAGAAGGGGGCAAGTGAGGAGCCGGCGGAGGTGGCGGAGACAGACCGTGCGATGGGAGGCATTCCCATGCCCATTTCCTCCAGCTCGCGTTTCTGGTGGTCCGTGTAGAATTCAAGGACGTCAAGCACAGCTTGTGGGTCCTTTGCGTAGTCCTCCCGGGTGATGGCTGATTTGGTGAGCAATTTGCTCCATTGTTCGGGCATACCCTAGACGGAAGAAAAGAGTCATATGGCGAGATAAAGGATCATAATTGAACGCACAGTGAAGGCGCCAGAGATGGGGTCGAATCCGACGTGCACCTTATGGACGAAATTTGTTGGGTTGCTGACACCCATCAATGGGCTCCGGGAGTAGATGTCATCTTGCCAGCTGTAAAGCTCCTCGTCGTTTTTTAGGGCAATGTGGTATCGCTTGTCTTTGGTTTCGAGCAACAGACAATAGGGCTTGAGATCTATACGTTCAATATTGGTTATATCGTGCAACATGATCGCGCTTTGAACCGGGGAAGACTGGCAGAACACAGCATGAGCGGACGCGCGACCACAGATGATCATAAGCTACGTACCTCGGTCTTATGTATAGTGAGCGTATCCCCCTTCAAGACAAGCCATTTCCTCAGGAACATGAAACTGGCAAAACCCTCTTCCTTCCAGCTGACCATGCCATTCCGAACCACCTGAGCGTTCATGGAGGCGTCTGAATACCGAATTGGAGATCCACCTATGCCAGTGTAGTCTGAGGCGTAGGAAGAGCCAGAAGAGAAGGACGGGTTGTAACTCGAGGGTTGGAGAGCGCTATTGTACTGTGAAGAAGAATCGGTTGCTCGCCGCACGGGTGCCTGTGGGGCAGGTCTTGAGGGGGTCAGATTCACGGCGGTCACGTTGAAGGCCATAGTCCATTCAGAAAATTAAACCACGAGGCTGGGGGCGTGAGGCGGGTCGTTGCTAGGCGAAATTGCCGAACAACAGTTGCCCTGTACGGATGGCGGATATGGAGCTCGTTGTGCTAGTCGACGAGCGCGCAGATTGAGATGAGATCAGAAACGATGGGCGACGTTGAGCTACAAGATTGGCAAGTCGTGGCTCAGTTCGGGTGTATCCGCCCGCAAAATCATATCACCACGGTAACACTGACAGTAGTAAGACGGTACGCTACAGCTCCAAAGCCTTGCCTTGTGGTCATTCAACGGTTCTTTGTTGCCCTGTCAGGTCCAAGATGTGAGTGGTGCACCAATAAACATCAGAAAACGCTTGCTTGTAAGTGAATCGTTTCTTTGTGTGCGCAAATTCTCCGAGTTTGTGGCCAATCATGTCTTGTGTGACTGTTACTGGGACATAGTCTTTGCCATTATGCACCAAAAACCGAACGCTGTACGATTTGAGTGAACGGGAAGACATCCAACTGACCCACTTACCCGACGAAATTTGGCAAGATAGTGCAAGCCCGTGCATTTGTGCGTATGGGGACATTGTCCTCCAACGCTTGTTTCAGATTTGAAAAGGCCACAAAGTAAGGACCTATCGTACATCTGTAGAGTTCGGTTGCCGAGCCACAACGAAGGCTAACTAACCTTTCCAAGCTGACCTGCCTGACCGCAGGATGAATGAAGGTTGCATTTTACACAGCAAGAGTAGCACAAACAAGAATAAATACAACTACCGACTCTACTCATTCCTAATAGAAAAGATCATTTAATTTAACTCAGTCCACGAAGATGCGGGCACGTACTAACCGTCATCAGGTAGCACGCGTTGCATCAGAGCGCGTCGCAGGTGTAATCAAGGATGTTGTAGATGATGTCCGAGACGCGCCCCATTTGTACCACTTCCGCCGCTCTCCGTCTACTTTGGGGAGCGGAGGTGTTGGAACACCTCCGAAGCCATATCGAGACTGCAGCACACCATAGGCTGCAGCATAGTCTTTCTGCGGGACAGCGTTCATAATAGAATGCGCAGTAGGGGGAGACGCAAGAGATTTCTGGACGTGTATCTTTATAGGCTTGGCCCAACAACGCTTGTGTGATTTGAGCCAGAGGTACGCTGTCAATCGACTTTATATCTGTATGCTGAGCTGATTCATTCGATATTCCAGTACAGTTTACGCGCAGTCTTACTGCGCATTTGGTCGAGTCAGTATGACCGGTGCACGCATCGACATCAGTAACTTTTCTACATCAAACACTATTTCTGGGGGACACGAACACGAGTCACTCTGAGTTGGTCGTAGTAGGTTGACACGTCATCATTCGCCAGTGGTAAGCACCAGAAAGGCGTGAGCCGAAGACCGGACCCTTTAATCTCCCTGGCTACGCCTTATGGACGTGAAACCGCCCTCTACCCTCGCTACGTCCTCCTCGGCTTTCTCTGTTCCTGCTCTGCCCAAGCTCTGCCTAGCGACTAGGTCATGCAGCCACCTCACTTGTACCTTTCTGATGCCGCATACAAGACATGACCGGGGACAGTCCTTTGTCAGTATAGAGACAGATGGTGGTGGAGAGGCTCTACCCGGGAACAACACCTGGTGCGGTGCCCTGTCTCTATGGAATGACATGGGTCTGTCACTACCACTGCCTCTCTCTCTGTACTCTTTTGGCTGTCTCTGCCTCTCTGCTCTCCTCCGCTCCCACTGCCACAGTGGGCATCCATGTCACGGTGATAATCGCGATGCAGTGCCCTCTCCATGGGTAAGCAAATCCAGGAGAGTGATTGATGGGTCTCGCTGTCTCAACATCGTCGTGCTTCCACTAGCCCAATAGAACCTCTGTTCCGCAATCGCTACCTCACATTTTCATTTTTTTTTTCGTCCTCGTGTCTAATCTGTATGCTGCCACATGCTTGCCGTGTTCCGAGCGTGCTTCAACACGATAGGGCCGACGTCCCACTGGATGTCCTTCTGCTCTCATTATTTCTGTGTACCTAGTATGACCGCTATCTTCGCGAGGAGCACCAGCACCTTCTGGTGACGCTAGTTTGGATGTTAGCATGACAGGCTTTTTTGGTGGGCGTCTGACCCCGCCAAAGCAGCTTCGTGCTCACTGGGGTGAAATGCAATAAATCTTGAAGACAGACCGCCTGAGGGGTCCACCTGTCAAATTAGGATTATAATCGAGCCGCATGAAGCCGCACCCAGGTGCCAGATGCGCATCTACTCTTGTTCTATCTCTTACGTGCTCCCTCGCCCCAACACTTCGAATAGGGGCTTTTCCCCTCTTTGTCGACCCAGTACGCGTAACTACAGTCCGCGACCGCTACACCCAAGAGTCAACATCCGTTAGTAGAAGAATCGCGAGCTGAGTTGCTTTCTCGCCAACAATTGCCATATGAACAAGGCTCAAAGTTGATAACCCTTATTGCCTATCGATGACGACGATGATTAACGTTCCACGTTCAACAGTATCTGCCATGGGAAAACGCGACAATTGCAACCATGGGCGCAGACGCCAGCATTAGCTTCGAGGTAGTCAAACGTTTTAACATACATAATCGCATTTCAATTTACTTGGAGCCTCGAAGGATCATGCGTTGCGCACATGAAGTCACCCCATCCAAGTTCTTCCTTGTTTTTCATAGCAAACGTAAACATGCGGAGTTTGCTTCTGGTACGTTTACTCGTTCTTGAATCCCTTGTCCGGTAACATACCGTTCAATATACGACATCCACAGGAGATGGGATGGACGACTGAATGCACGGATGTGCTCATCTGGGAGACTGTCGATGTTTGGCATCATTTACCTGTAAGACTTTTTCCCTTTCACTTCACATCTTCACAGTTCTAGACTGTTCCTGTACATATCACATAGTTCTCTTATGTTCTATCACGTTCCATTCTCATGATGTAGTTACACATGTTAACCACAAGGCAAGCACTATATAAGCAGTTGGTCTGTGCGATGTATTTTCCCTAGTTTTGGAATTCTCATTCATCATTCACATTAGCTCACTTTGAGTGATTGCATCTGAATCCTGAAATAATTCCAAAACTCTCCTTCTTCGTACTGTGCACTTGCACCCTACTTTGCTACTCCTACTCCATCTGCCTTTGTCAGGAATACTTCATCCCCAATACTGTCCATATACTCCTTCACACATTTGTGCACCCCACACCCGGACTCGAGGGTTAATGAGACACTCACTTTGAGCAGGGACTTGTCCCAAACAAGGGAGCCTCTTGTACTTCAGGGCTGCATATACGCTCGTCCAGCGTCATAAATAAGGATAAAGTTACTTTTTCCGATAGTGCACTACGGACGGTTCTTGGGTGACATCGACCTAAGCGTGTTGGTAACACGATATACCAATCTACCCACCGTTACGAGCCCTCAGTGTGAGACTTGTCACCAAACCAGTGTTATCAGGTTGTGTCGATAGGGTTTTTTATCTTGACTTAGACCCATGACACTCCAACTTTGACTTCGACCTGCTGCTGGAATGATTAGTGGTGAAAGAAGAAGAAAGAGACCCGCATTCCACCGCATTCGGACTTGATTCAGTGAGAGACACGTACACGTGTATCATTGGAGCTTGGTCGTTGTGAAACTGTACTCTCCAACATCCTCCACCTCTTCCGACACCTTCCCACCAAATTCTCCCAGAATGTTGGATTCCTCTCAAATCGTCCAGCTGACTCGCGATGAACTAAATGCCCTCATTGCCCGTGCTTCCCACAACGCCCTCCTTGATTTTGAGGCTTTGCAAGCGGCTAAAGCAAAATTCACTCTTCCCAATATGGTCACTTTGACCACCACCCCCAAACTACCAAGCAACGCCCCAAACATTGGCAAATCATTTATGCCAAAACCAGAAAGTTTCAATAGGGAACGAAAGAAATTCTTTGCCTGGTGGAGAACCGTTGTCCTATACCTCGGAGGATTCACGGGAACTCCAAATAACCAGCAAAAGATCATGATTGTGCTAGCACTCATGAAAGACGGACCGGCGGGACGGTTTGCAAATATGTACCTCGATGCAAATGCAGCACAGCTGCAATACGCCAACTTCGAGGAATTCTCCAAGGCAATCACGGTCAACTTTGCACCAGCCAATATCAAGAGAAAAGCCCAAGATGAGCTGATGACGCTCAAGCATAAGACTAATGAGTCGGTTGAAGAGTTCTGCCTGCAATTTATGCAGAAGCAGGTTACAATAAATCAAACAACTCAATATTCCTTATTAATACGTTGAGAAAAGCTGTGAGATGGGACATTGTCGAGTACGTTGAAACATCCCAATCCCAATTACTCGATAGTACTGACATTGACAAATGGATCTATGCCCTCATCTGTGGGGAACGAATCAGACAGGAGATGATGGACAGAAAGCGCGCCTCAACCATGCCAACTGCCCCTGCTCCTAAAACGTTCAACCCCACACAGGGTTATGTTAGTCCAAGATACAAGGGGAAGAACCTCATCTCCAATTTCTCACCCTGCTCCACCTCCTCCACAACGCCCACTACCCAGACCTCTCCTGACCCTAACAGGGTTGGCACGTTCACTGGGCAAAGCATCCCAATGGACTTGTCTAAGGCTTGTATCGAAGGCAAATGTTTCAAGTGCAGCAAGCCTTGGCCATGTGCTGAGCACATTCGCAAACCCCGTACCGTCCACACCATGGTTTTCTGAAACCAACAAATTTCATACACCACCGCTAATGAATTGGCTAAGGCTATTCAAAAGATTGAGAAGGATTTTCCCGCTGGAGAGCAGAATTGAGATCAACTGTCTCTCCTAATACTATTTCGTCTACATCTTGTACTACTACCTCATATACTCCCTCTAACAATAAATTTGCCGT
>JBBPMS010000225.1:22985-35086 GCA_038090435.1 Phylloporus scabripes | reverse complement strand
CTACACTTTGCTAGACTTTCTTACTAGACATTTACAGTACACTTTTCTTGGACACTAGCTACACTTTTGTACGCGTTGTGCTACACTTTCCCTACACATTTCCTACACATTTCCTACACATTTCCTATGCTTTCATCTATTCTACCATGTCCAACACCAATCTTCTTCGCGCCCTCTCCCCTCTCCATCAAGCACCACTTTTTGGCCAATAGGTCAATGCAGGTAACAAACTAGCTAAGTCAGTTGTCCCCAATCTTGCCTTTTCACATCATGCCGCATTACAGGCTGCCAACTCTGTTGGCGAGGTAGTGGCAATGGTGTCCTCCTCCTACCGCCTGTGCCTGCGCCCATTCCTCAATGAGGTCGCTCATACAGCCACTCGGCTTATGAGCAAGCACGCCATTCTCGCAAAGTGGCAGGTCCACCAAGTGGCTGGCACTTATCTCACCTGGTGCTCTAGCCAGGTCCCTTCTGTCCAATTTGGCAAAGGGTTCAAGGAGTCTCCTGAAGGCAAGGCATTCCATGCCAAGCAGAAGAAGCAGCAGACTGCTCATCTCAAGCTGGTCCTTGACACTGCGGCTCGTGCCAAGGCCGATGAGATTGCACAACTCGAACAGGCTCTAACGGCAGAGGAGCTCTTCTCCCACATGTCCCCCCTCATCCAAGGTCATTTTACCACAACCAAGGAAAAGAGTAAGGTGCCTCATCTAGAGGCAGGAGTTGATGGCCAACCCATCATGACCAAATGGGTGGAGAACCCGCTCTCACAAGCCCTATGCCAACAGGTGCTTACTGATTGTGTGGTGTATGCCGCTCGCATTATCTCCATCGTCAAGAGTGCACAGTCTGCCATCACAGCCAAACGTGAAGATAAAAAGTGTGTTGTACAAGCAGCTGACGTTGAAATGCAGGATAGGACCGACACCGGAGCCAACCTCCAATCCCTTGTTGATCATGCCATTAATGCCGCTGTTAAGCAGATCTCGTCAAACGTCGCCAGACCGGTGAGTAACAACCATTATGGGTACTGTCGCACTCACAATGTCATACATCTAGAGCAAGCCCGTGTTATGATTTGTTTCTCTTTCTATCTCTAACGAACTCTGTTTCCTTTCGCAATGACCTAATCACACCACATGACTCGATTACCACTTACTTGGTCATTGCTTACTCCTCCATAGTTCCAGCCAAGTCCATCGACTTCGATGACTCGTTCTTACTTAGTCATCTTTTCCACCATGATCCTTGACATTCTATGACCGCCCCTAAACCTGTTGAGGGTGTATATATATCCTTCCATCCTCTTCCATATATTCCTCACGCTTGATCTCCCTTCTTGTACCTCCACTGCTACTTGCTATAGAGTACAAATAATCAAGCATCTTCATTTCCCTTCTCTCGTCTCTTGACCCCTTGACGGTTTGGTTGCTGCCTAAAGCAACCTCTCCTCGTAATAAGAACCTTGTCACCTCCCTTGTGGGCCTTCGATCCCAAGGACTTTGGCAGCCTCCCTCATTGTCTGTTGAACACAAGGACCTTGGCACTCTGTTATATCTGTGTGACTGTATCCTTGACCCTGTGACACCTTTGAAGGGCTACGACCGACTCTACCCAAGCTAGTTGTAATAGCCCATACCCAAGTTGGGTACCAAAAGCCCCACCTTTCCAAAACCTTCTCGTTGGAAGAATGGTGTATCAGGAGGGAGGAAAGGAAAGCAGCTGGTGGTTGCACTGAAAGGAGCAACGAAGGAACACCTTGGGTCTCCCAGGCCCTATGTACTGCCCCCCACCCACAAGGCTTATGCCAAAGCCAGAGAAGGCCTATGAAAGGCTGCGAAAGATGGGAAGAAAGTTGCAGCAAGAAGCTGGCCAGCCTAAGTTGGGCTTCCGTACTTGCATATTATGTAAACATCACGTCTGTTTGTGCTAATTGTCTCGAACTAGCTGTTTTGAGCAATTATGAATACGGTCAGGTAGATATGATACCTGATATAATATCATTTTGTCCGCTCCCCCAGGTGATCAACTTGTTATTGAGACATATACCTCTTCATATTTTGGAGGCAGCCTGGTTTCAAAGTAACATACATGTTGGTCCTAGGGTAACTATCCCATTAGAAATCAAGCATGACTTGTCGGTTGGTATGAAATACATGTTTCATCAACCTCGTCGTGCTAAGTTGATCAGTGATGCTTGGAAAGATTTTGAATGTCAGTTCAGATGGTAAGTCAAATTCCTGCTCGAAGGTGATAATTCTACATATGATCCAGATTATGATGTGTGGAAACCCTCCAATAAGGAGCTGCCTCGTTTACCATACTATTGCGAATTGGCAATTGAAAGAGGCACGCATTACATCGACGAGACAATCGCAAAGATCCCTGATGATGGTACTAGGGACAACACCTTTAAACCTCTCAGTCCTAAAGTCAGTCTAATTTGCAAGTTCTTAGAGGACAATGATTACATTGTCATGGCTACCGATAAGAACTTGGGCATCGCAGTGTCAGAGAGGACCTGGATCCATGAGAAAACGGTGGAAGCACTCAGTAACGTACGTGAGTATAGACGCATTGATACTATGACTGCCAAGCAAATGCTTGACAAAAAATGCAATGATATGCTTTTACTTTCACAGCGCATAGAAAATCTATGCTTCAAATATGGTTCTGTGGATGAATTTTTTAAGTCCAAAATTACCCCATCTGAGAAACAGCACCATATCCTGTGCTTTTATGGAATTCCTAAAATCCATAAAAAACCTATAAAGCTAAGGCCTATTCTTCCTTGCCATAGCGCTATCCAAAACCCTGCTCCAAAGTTTTGCTCCAAAGTACTCAAACCCCTGGTTGAAGGGGCGCAAACCATATTACATGGCACTAAAGACCTTGCGATAAAATTGAGCCAACTCTGTCTAAAACCAGGCCACAAGTTCTTCATCATAACTGGCAATGTTGTGGCATACTATCCTAATGTTCCACTTAGGCAATGCCTCGATAAAATCTATGACATGTATCGAGATCACATTTGGAACACTTGTGATGAGTTTCACCTTAGAGAATTGGGTGAATTAGATAGAAGTATTTAGAACCGCTCTAGAAGTGGGTAATACAGAGTTATTAACACAGTACAATGGCATTGTATACCAACAACTAAATGGGCTCGCTATGGGCATTGCAGATTCACCCGACCTTGCTAATCTATATGAGTGGTACTGCGAAAAACGTGATGGTGTACAAAATCACCCTGCCATCGCCTTCTATGGAAGGTACATCAATGACTGCCTTGGTCTTGTGTATGCGCAATCCGAAGAGGAGGCATTGCAGGTCATGTGTGATATGGTTCACATCGATGGCTGTGAATTAACTTGGAATGTTGGCTGACACCAACCTTTTCTGGACATGATGTTGTACATCGATGAAAATAATAGACTACAACACATACTGTATAGGAAGGCCAATTCCCATATGGAACAAATCCCCTGGATCTCAGCTCACCCACTAGATGTGAAACGAGGCACTTTCTATGGTGAAATGAGTCCTCTCACCACGCTTTGTAGCAATATGAAACACTACAGTGACTCTATGTGTAGCCTGGTCGGCACATATGTTAAGCGTGGTTGTCCAGAGATGCTAGTGAAGGCTTGGTTGAACAAAAAATATGTTGAACGCTGGAAACAATAGTTGACCCCCCAAGTAGAGAATGAGGGCAGCGTTCTAGTTCTTAAGTCCAACTTCAATACAGCCTGGGGATTCTTCTCAGCAACAGAACTTGGTAACATAGTTCTAGGATATATGCAATCTTGGCTCTGGAGAGCTGAGCATATGGAATTCACCTCTGAATTCCCTCCTGTACCATATGGATGGACCGATGATGTCCAAGGCCATTATACCATTAAGGTCCTTGACGTGCTTGAGGATGAGGAACATCTTGTCCCTGACGTCAGGTGCATGGATATCCTAGACCATCATACAATTGTTAGTTGCAAATGCACTTTCAATCTTTATGACATTGTAGGTCTTTTAAAGAAAACTATGTTGGAAAAACAAGGAGAACTACAGGAACCACCTGAGACCACTCTCTCTTGGCCTGACGCCCCTGTGTGTAAGGCAGTGCTTCCCACTTCTCTTCCCAATGGAGAAGCTATACCCAGACGTCACCCAACAGGGAAGCTGTTGGGAATGGATGACAATGAGGTCAATGTCCATCGGCACTCTCCTTCCCCTATGTGGGTAGATCCTAGCTTCACTGCTGAAACAGTTAGCCGTGTAGGCAAATGGTGAACGCCCCTAAATGTACTATGCAGTGACTTGGATATGCCCTGGTATTTCTTGACAGTCGGGCCACGCAGCCCTCTTGCTAGTAGCAGTTTGTGACGGATTTGGTATGCAAACCATTCATATGGTGAACAGAGCCTCCTCGGAGGTACCAGTGGGTCAGCTTAATGTGGTCCCTGGCTAAGTAGTCTTATCTGTTATGCACTGTGAAAACTTGGCTGAGTTGAGTGCCTTGAAACGGTCTGAGGATCGGTCAAGTTGACAGAGGCAGGAATCTAGTTGTCTGTTGCCAAACAGGCGATTGTGGTAAGTAATTACTATACTGGGGCTGAAAGACACAGTATACTTACCATGTTTTCTTGGAATCCATTCTAACCAAGACTAACCTAACTTAACCAAACATGAGTGATTACTTATGGTCGAGTTCACCTTATCTAAACGGACTAATAATAAATGCTTGTGTTACAGCCTAACCCTAACGGCTAACCCCTAACTGGGGACTCTAACCGAACCTAACTGGTAACTGCCCTCCAGCAACTTCCGGTTGTCATGTGATCAAACACATGACTTAATAGGTGCTTTGTCAAGTCTATGACCAACAGTAGGTCACATGATCGATGACTAATGACAGGTGGCATGCGAACTGGTGCTTCGGCCCAGGTTTGACAGGCATGGGAAAAGGAACCATCAGTGATATAATTCTCCAGTTCTAGAAGGTGCTGAGTTACGGCTCTCTGTTTGATCGGATCATTTGGTTAGATGGGCGTGCTCTCACATATCCATGCAATGTGATGCACCAGTACATGTTTTCCCACTGGTGACAGTTCATTATTACCACTTTCAGCTTGGTCTGTGCACAAGCCTTAGACATATATAAGGTATGCCCTTTCCAGTTTCGACAAAACCAATAAAGGTCTGATGAGACTTAACATCAAATATAGGTGGCCTCTGGGATTGGAATATCCCAAGCCTATAAACCTGTAGGTTTTGTTTCCTCTCTTTAGTAGCGCCAACTCCACAATTCGCGTCGTGCCTCTAACTAACCTAAGATAACAAGCCTATTAACATAGTTTGGACTAGAGTATAGTATTTAAAAACATACAACTTTGATTTGTACAATAGGTTCTGTCATCTATTCAAGAATTTGTGGTATGTGGACTTAGCATTCATACATGAAATAACATAAACATTGAGTGGCAAAAATTACATTTGAACTGTCCCCCCACTTTGGACCAACGGCCCAAAACCGAGCCAGCGGCTATTATAGTCGGAACGGAGATCGGAAGGATCAACGGTGGCTGTGTTTGTCCACGCTGCGCCGACAGGAACTCGCAGCTAGCAGTGCCCTTCAATAGCAGTAAAAAGTCGACGTCCGCTGCCATCTAGCTTTTCAACCCCAAAGACACGTTTTAGCCATGGAATCCCTCTTGCGCGTCGCAGAAACACTCAAGTCCATCCGGGTGCGCCAGCTCGTCTTGGGCTTTTTTCGCCACCTCACTCTTTCGGTTTGCCCAGGAGACACGCCTGAGCGCACTTCGGTCGCCCACCGAGTTCTTTGACTTCCACCGTCTGTCACGACCGGCGGACACGACCCAGGCCGTATCGGTACGTCTGCAGCCGTCTCGCCCACCGCCATGCCTTACCGACACACGCCTTAGCGCATCACCTACAACACACGGTACTTCTCCGGAAACTACACCGTCATCGTCCTCATCCTTGCCGTGTACGCCATGTACGTCCCCCCTCCCGCCCGCGCCACTGCGCCCACGCCTGACCCGAACACAGCATCACCAGCCCGCTCCTCCTCATCTCGCTCGCCTTTCTCTTTGGCGGGTTCGCCCTCATAAACCGGTTCGGTGCGTTCGCCCGTACGGCTCCGCCTGCGCCCGTTTCACTCACCCGCCCCTCCGCAGGCTCCGAACTCGAGATGTATGTCTCACAAAAGACGCTCTACACGGGCCTGTTCGTGATCGGCCTCCCCCTGCTCTGGCTCTCCTCCCCCGTCATGACCTTTTTCTGGCTCGTTGGGGCGTCGTCCTGCCTCATCCTCGGACATGCCGCGCTCATGGAGCCAGGCGTCGAGAGTGAATACGCGACCGTCCAAGATTCGGTCTAGACTCTGTTCGTTTCACGCGCTGATGATGATACACCTCATTATTTGATTTATGTCGTTTGTTGACATGATTACTTTTTTGGATTGAACTGCCCCCACGCCAACTATATGTCTATTAGTTACATAGATCCGCGCTTTGCCCCCCGCATGACCTACACGTATTCTTCCCATCTTCCTCTTGAGGGTGATTCTAGGGTGAGTTGCCACAACGCAAACGGTGCAATGAAAACAAGGACATAATAATAACCCGACAAATTGGCCGATCCCGAGAAAAAAAAGGAAAAGGAATTAAATTAGATGTGTGACACCGGTAATGATTCCACATAGAAAGACGATGAAAGCGATAAATAGCGACGTACAACATAGGATACGACGAAAGAAGTGAAACAGAGGACGGCTATAGCAGCGGTAGCCATTGACCTGGACGCAGCATCAGCACGCGAATCAGGGAACCAGGACCAGACCCACCAATGACGATACTCGGCAAATCAAAAATGTCCCTCTTGATCGAGAAACAAAACGTCGCTGGCAAGGGTGCACCCGATGGCTTGAGCAAGACACAATGCGAATACACAGCCTTGGTCGTATTCTCAAACGCGTGCGACGCAAAGTTTTCCCAATACTCGACTACGGATTGGTTTTCAAACAACTGCATCCGCCCGGTCCGGCGTGGGCGTGAACAGAAATAGAGGAGAAGGAGCACAAGAGTCACCTCATAAATGTACTTGCGTCTCCCAACCAGCTCTTCCATCGGCCACTCGGTCAACATGCAAAACTCGGGCGCGACGAGACAGATCTCGCCCGTGCGTCGCCAGACGACGGTCGGCGTACCGCTGTACGAAATCAGCTTTTCGAGTTCCTGGGGACGATGTCATGGAACATATCACATGAGAGTGAAACACGACGCACGAGCAAGGAGCGTTGGAAACATCGTTCAACAAATACTTCATCTTCGTCTGTCATGGGCATTTGCAGCGCGATCAGCGATGGCCGAAATATGGCAAGGGCTCGGACAATGCGTAAAATGTCATTCTTTTCAAATCTGTCGCCCGGGACATTCCAACAAGGAGAATAACATCAGGAATGGACCATATGGGCCATGCATGTGTCACACGCAATCATAGGACAATACGCACCGTGTTGGGAGATGTTTCATGAGAAAATGGTAGCCTTCGGTGTAGTCGTAGGATGCGGTGACATTAAGAGGCTGTCATCTAGTCAGCTCACACGACTAAACATGAAAAATGCACGTACCGAATGGTGCTCTAGACTGCTATGATGGGTTGAGCTGGTCGACGATGGGGAAGGATGTGCAGAAGGCTCGAGGGAATGAGGACCAGCCTCTTTGGAGGAGACGCGGGAGATGCTAATCGGGGCGATATCACGAGGATAACGTGGGGGAAGTGACGATGAGGCAGAGGGCGTAGCATGTGGATACGTCGGCGGATATGAGACCTCTGGGGTGCCATCTTGGGAAGGGCGTGAGAACTGTGATGGGGAATAAGAGATAAAGGCAGCTGTGGGTGAGGGTTGTGCGGTGGCGGCAAGGGTCGGTTCGGACATGGACAAGTGGCCTGGTTCTGAAAAGGAATAGGACGGTTGGTAGGTGGGCTGCTCTGGAGACCAGGTGGAATTGGACACAGTTGGCTGTAGGTGGGGCTGTGAAGGAGATGGGGCAGCACCTGAAGCAGAATCAGGGGGACTTGGGTTCCCGAGGATAGCAGAGAGGATGGAATACTCCAAGTTTGCAGCCTCTGAGCCAAAGGCAAAGTTTGGGTCATAGGACACGTTGAAGAGGGGCTCGTTTGTGGGAAAAGGTTCGGCTGCGGTGGCATGTGTGCGAGGATCGGACGAGAGACATGGGAAGATTTACCTGTTGGTATCGCTGGCAGCGACTGATCAGCGCTCTTTTCACCGCCAGACTTTGACTTGAGGTGCTCTGCGGCGGTCACGTGATCAGAGTAGAGGACGTATAGGGAGAACAAGAACAAACCGAGTTCGTCATCGTCGAGGAGGTACTTTGCTTTTTTGCGATGACCCTCGACGCAACTGCCGGCCATGCCGCGTTTTACGCAGCGTTGGCAGGGCCGAGCTGTGGGTGTGGTGAGCAGAGGACGGGTGAGAAGGAGGGAGGCGGACAATCGTCGCAGGTGAGATGGGCCTTTTGGCAGTGTGCACAGGCGCGGTTTGCCTTTTTCTTTTTTGGGCCGTCTCTGTGTTTTCTGGGGTGTGAAGATGAGTCGCCGCTCTCGTCTGGAGAAGTAGCGCGCCTTCGTTTTGCGGGTGCAGACTGCTTGCGTTTGTGCGCGTCCTGAGACATCTGAGCAGGGTTGATGTAATTTGAGGACATCGGGGACGGGCTCTCTGGCTGTGGGAGGTGGGTGGACATGGCGGGTACATATACCTGGCAGTCGAAGTGGAGGAGATCTAGATTACATAATCGGAGTTAGTTTCTCAACAGCGATGCAGAGTCGACTGGCAAAACTCGCGCTCGCCATTGGACGGGACTGCGCGCAGAGGGAACTTTATTGGATGCGCTTGAAACATTCGCAACCAGACAGACTTTTGCACATGCTCGACCGCAGACTGTGCGGGGAACCTATCCAGTACATCCTCGGTCCGTCAGTTCAGTCACTCCGATCCCCGCTCTCACCAGTTGGCAGGCACAACCCCGTTTGGCCCTCTTGATCTCCTCACCCGGCCACCGACGCTCATTCCACGCCCGGAGACGGAGGACTGGGCCATCAGGCTCGCCCGTGTCCTCGCGCCGTCCCGCAGTTTGCGCGTGCTCGACCTCTGCACCGGCTCTGGTTGTATTCCTCTGCTATTATGTCATCTCTGGCCAGCTGGCACCCATGCGGTTGGTGTAGATATCTCTCCAGACGCGATCCGGCTAGCAACCGATAACGCCGTGCGATCTCGCACGAACCTATTCACCCCCGTATTAGGTGACCTCCGCGACCCCGCCCTGCTCGACCGTCTCGGTCCCCCGTTTGACGTCATAACAGCCAATCCGCCCTACATCCCTCTCCATCTTTATTACAGCCTCCCGTCATCCGTCAAAGACTACGAGGACCCCCAGGCACTCATCGGCGACTATCCCGATGCACAGATCCACGACGGCCTCTCGTACTACCGTTCCATCGCCACCCTCCTCGGCCGAAATGCCCTCCTCGCCCCCAATGCCGTACTCGCACTCGAAGTCGGCCACGACCAGGCACACGCCGTAAAGCACATCCTCGAGCACACCCCCACCCTGCGCCTCGCTCATATCGACATCTGGAGGGACCCTTGGGACAAGCAGCGCGTGGTTTTTGCACGCATCGCACCTCGTTGACCACCCCTCCTTTGGGCGACATCCGCATCCGCAACATCACCTAGTTACATGGCATCCATCTGATACCCGACGCAAAGTCCCTTTAGATTGTCCGTTGGCCTGCCAACCCCCTTTAATTGCCTCCTCACCTCACTTGTCACATGATCCATGCCCCCGCCGCCGACGCCTCCTTTTGGCCCGACGCGCTCGTTTCCAAAGTATACAGTCCTTTTCAGGAAAATCGAGAATGAATACGGTCATATTGGACACCTCAGACAATCACCACTAGATATCCTCCATTCGGCTCCGTCAAGATGTTTCTAAAACACAATTGATCATCGTTGCTATAGTAGTCTTACTCTCTCTGAAATGAACATCCAACCCATCTGATCGCCGCACCCCCTTCTCAAATGTCGCCACGCTCCCATGCATCCAGCAACCTCCCCATGTGCTTGTGAAGCACCACAAATGTCATGTCCGACATGTACACCCCCTGATAGTTGCCTCCCACAGCCCGCACGACGTCATACACCCATTGATGGCTCCGCCAGTCTGGTCGGTGCCGCCACACCGGCACCTGTCGGACCGCCCGCTCAAACACGCTCACCTGCCCGGGGCTCACCCACCCAATCACATGCGTCCCCCGCCAGTCCCCAAGCCCCTCCGGCTCAAACGTCACCTGCTGCAAAAACTGCGCCGTGTACGTATCCTGCGTACCCACGATCTCGTAAAAGTTGCCACGCGGCGCGTCCGGCGGTACGGTCGCACCGCGCCGCGCCGTGCGCAAAAAGAGCGCCCAGTGCAGCGGGATGGGCTGCCCGCGCTTGTACTCCCCCCGCCAGAACTGCACAAGCTCGATCGGGTGGCATCCTTGGGGGACTGTGACTGGGTTCAGCACCGGCGGGCTTGGCGTGCGGGACCCTGCCGCGAGCAACGGCGGGGAAGGCGCAGGGACAGGGACGAGCGTGGTAGGGACAGGGACAGGAGCAGGGGCGTACCCCGGAGCGGGTGCGTAAAATTCCGTGGGATTAGGCTGCCCCTGAGCCGCCTCTGTACACGCGACCGAGTCAGCGTGGTAAAACCTTGGAAAGGAAGAGACTCACGAGTTGCAGTGCTGTGCGTGTAAGCGTACATTTTTTTTCGGACGTGATCAAGTGTTATTTTCGAGACTAAATCAAGTGCGGAGTGCTGGATGGGTTGAGGGACAGGCGAGGAGCGGTCGGTCTTTTATACCCCAGAATTGCCCACCCTTGCGCATTCTGTTCGCATGGACGAGGCGTTGATACGACGTGCAATCTGGATATTAGGCGATGGGCGTTGTGTCCCACCCTTCTTTTGCTTCCGTGGGTCAAATAGCCTCGATTAATTAAATGGTGGGCCTTGTGGTGGCAAGTGGACTCTGCCAATGGACAATGAAGTCGCGTGGACGGCATGACCCGAGATCACAGCCTAGATGAACGGTCGAGACGCGTCGAATTGCATGCCGTGGATCGAGGTGTGGACGTGGACAATGACGAGGACCACAAGGACAATGAGGATCGGATGCCACCAAGATCAGATGAAACCAAATGAGAAATGAACCCGCGCCGTCGCGCTCATCTCGATTAGGGTCGACGCTCGTACGTTCGTATCGACCCGTGATGGCGTCGAGGTTCTTGAAGCTACGGGCGACGCAGTGCCCGAGTTTGAGGAGACCACGTGGTGGTTGGGTGCTTAAGCGGGATCTGCGCCTTTCCCTTGTGAGTAGCGTGAATAGACACCACACCATGCTGTATGTCTTCCATTCTAGCCCCATGGCTATGTCTGGAGCGTGGTGATGATATCGGATGGGTTTACCTGGAGGACGACTAAGCAAGTTGGTAAGAGATAGGAAGTTCGGGCCGAATGTAGTGACCGACATTGTCTGAACGAGCGGTGCCGCACTGCGGCGTTGGATAGGGTCGCTGGAGAAACACGATTCATGTTTGAGTAAATGGGCGCAATGGCCAAGTAGATTGAGCTGGGCTGGAGAGCGCGTGCCACGGTGTCTATAAAGTCAAACGAGGGTCCTGTATACTCACTTGCGCCTCTGAGCCCAGTTGATTCTCACACTGACGGTGTCTGGAATGTAACGCTGCCCAAAGTGTCGCACAATGGTCTCGGGAAGCCGACGCCGCGGATGTCGAGTTTACAACGCAAGATGGACTGGAGGAACACGGTCGGACCAGATTCAACACACACAAGTGGGTCGGAGATGCGTGGAAGCGGGTGACCTGGTGGTGAAATGGAGCAAGGCAGAGTCGTACCTGTATTAGTAGTCCCGCCAGGTCGCCGAAATCGTGCAAGGAGAGCTGGAAAGAGTACTGGATCACCACGGGTGCAACCCCAGCCTGGTCAGGCTCTGACGGCAACTAA
>JBBPMS010000225.1:1782-22886 GCA_038090435.1 Phylloporus scabripes | reverse complement strand
AAGCAAGGCAGAGTCGTACCTGTATTAGTAGTCCCGCCAGGTCGCCGAAATCGTGCAAGGAGAGCTGGAAAGAGTACTGGATCACCACGGGTGCAACCCCAGCCTGGTCAGGCTCTGACGGCAACTAAACGTGCCATCGCCAGAAAACGTGCCAGACAACTGGGCATTTTATATATATATTCACGTCAGGTCGAACGCAAAACGGAAACCGGGCCTAGTCGCCAAGATAAACTAGAGACAATTGGTCGAATTCAACGAGAGCGAGGATGCCGTTGCAATCGATGTGCATCTGGCAAGCAAACCAGGTTAGAGGTGCGTGACCTTGATCTACTACTGACCTGATACGAGGAATGTGCCCATTCTGTCGCTGGATACGGCGTTGGTCCACTGCTTGAGAGCGTCTGAAGTCCCGCCAGGCTTCGTGTAAGAGCTTCATTAATGCCCATTAATCTGAAGTTGGTTAGAGATCGTACTAAATCATAGATAAGCGACTGGGTTACGTCCAACTCCGACCCTATCTCGTCTCCATTCTGGCCAGTTGATACCAAACATTCATGTCCTATCAGAGGATTCCGCTGGACGCTTTTCAAGCAACATTCCACCAGACGATCGGTGCGCGCCCTCTCCAGACTCGCTTTGCATCGCTCATCTTATCTCTAGAGCTCTCGAGCGTCGTGCTCGGTAGCAAGATCGTCAAAGTCTCTGATGAATTCTTTGCTGAAGCATTTCAGCTCCTGCTCGTCGAGGTAAACTACCCACAATCATGTTTCAACCCATTGAATCTCCATCGACTATATGATCACCTCGTAGCCCGCACCGAGTCTCAAGGGCCAATTTGGACCGAACGGTGCATTATACAGCGGATGGGAAACGAGGAGACACAACCCAACGTTTGATTGGTACGTCGGCATTGTGCTCTTTGTGACTCGATGACGAACGAGCTATACAGGTGCATTATCCGTCTAGGAACGACAGGCACCATCGTCGGCTTCGACGTGGACACGTCTCATTTCAACGGTGAACACACCCCCTTCGTGCTCCCACATGCAACGCTCAATCGTCGATTCACAGGTAACGAGGCGCCCGAGGTCTCGGTCGACGGGCTCCTTGCATCTGACCCCGACGCCGATTTGGATCCAGGACATGCCGCGGTATGCATACGCGTTCTGGTCTTGCTACCAGGGACACTAACAGTCTTCTTTGACTAGTGGACAGAGATCTTGCCCAAAGTCCCGCTCGGACCCTCGTCCCGACATCTCTTCAAGATTCCCGACACTACACCGTTCAGTCACGTCAAACTTAACATGTACCCTGATGGTGGCATTGTGAGCACACCGAGGATCGTTCAGATGGAGTGATGTGAGCAACGCTATCGTAGGCACGCTTTAGGGTCTATGGGCACGTTGCACCCGTTCAAGCAGCCGACGACGCAGAACCCTTTGATCTAGCCCATGTCTTTGCGGGTGGGCTGGTCATGTACACGTCCGATCAGCATTTCGGGATTGGGTCGAATTTGATCTTGCCTGGACGAGGTGAGAATATCGTTCGTTGATGCGATCTGGTAAATTACATTTACGCTATAGGCAAGGATATGGGTGATGGATGGGAGACCAAGCGAAGTAGGGAAAAAGGACACAAGGACTGGGTGATTATCCAATTGTACGTCCCCTTTTCTCGCGCTCTCTGGCCGACTGCGTTGTGATGTACCCATATAGGGGTGCGGCTGGGCGATTGCAATCTGTTGAGATCGACACAGCACATTTCAAGGGTAATTTCCCAGAGAGCTGCGAGTTGCATGGATTGATCTCCTCGGCGGAGCGGCAAGTACCGACGGGTGACAGCGAACTCTGGGTCCCCATTCTAGATCGGGTGAAACTGGGGCCGGATCGGAGGCATTCTTTCCAGTTGGACACGAATACGAAACAACTGTTTAGCCATGTAAAGGTAACCATCTACCCCGACGGGGGAATCAAGAGGGTGCGGGTTGTAGGCACGAGGGGAGAGAGTCAAATCGCGGCCACAGTTGCCTCAGGACAAGGTCTCGTGGGTTCGGATGCAATCCCTGTTTGTGATGGGGAGAGGATTGCCTGTGGCGTAACCAAGGCCAAAACCATCCCAGTTCTGCCGCTGACACACGAAGCATTTGCGCCGTATGGACAGGTGATCCAGGCATATGGTAATCATGCGGCAGCACCCCCTGGTACCAAGATCACATCTGCCAATGGCGGTACTGCAAGCAAATTTCACAAGCTAGCGTCACCGCGTGCTTCGTATCCCGAGGCTTTGGGGGCGACGATCGGACTGTCGGTGTACCGATGTCAGCCAGTGACGGTCGAGAATGGACGGCTGAAGCTGGCGGTGTTGGAGAGACATCCGTACACGAATCAGGCATTTGTGCCGATGGGTGGCGGTGGCATTGAGGGCGACGAAACGATCCGAGACCCGGGTGAGCGCTACTTGGCGGTGGTGGCGTTGAACGGGGCAGATGACGGGCCAGATTTGAGTACGCTGAGGGCGTTCGTGGCGAGTGCGGGGCAGGGGGTGGTGTATGATACGGGTGTCTGGCGTGCGTATGCAATTGGTGCTTTTGCTGGATCGCTCACGTCGTTTTGAACAGACCAACCGATGACGGTGCTCGACAAGGTGACTGTCCCGTCCGATTTTCATGATCTGGTGCTCATTCTCGACTAGCCAGTGGACTTTACCTGCATTGAAACGCAGATTGGCAACGGGGACAAGGCGGACTGCGAAGTGGTTCAAGTGGAAGATGTCGACTTGAAAGTAGGCTAGCGTAACAGTCGGAGTTTGAAAGTGCTTGTTGTCGTCGCTCCGTTCTTCTTGTCTTGAGCGATGATGGAGTCGAGAAAAAGACCGCTAGCAGACGACGCCGAGCTCACAAACCACCCGAAAAAACGACTAGTTTCCTCACCTGGCCTCGCCGCAAGCCCACGCATCGCCAATGGCACCCCCGAGGCCGTCCAGGAGCCCACAGGGGACGACCAGCTCGAGGTGGGGATACACCGTGTAGACATCTCCTGCCTAGTCACACCCGCTCTCTAGCTATTTCGCAAGGATGCTCTCTTTCGCCGGATGCGCCATTATGCTCGAGAGAACGAGAAGAGTCAGGCGCGTATCGCTCTCCTCGAGCAGCGCAAGAATACGTGTGAGGCGGGCCTGGTCGCGATCGCAGCCTGTTGGGAACAGGTGCGTTCTCTCGCACTGTGATGCATCAGGTCTCACCGACCTCGGGTAGCTCGTAGACACGATACGCACCCTCACCGCGCACGACGACATGCCCGCCGTCGTCGTCGAGACACAAGGTCAGCGCTCTCGTTTTGGATCGAGCTATTCTCATTCGCGGACCTTGTGTGCGCAGACCTGTTTGATCTCTCGCAGCACATTTCAGCCGACTCGAGTTTGAAGGCGACGCTCGAGAAAAATATGCTCGCGACGCAGCGCCTTGTCACCAGTTTCCTCAAGTCACGCCCGGTAATCGATCATGATGCCACGTACCAACGCTGTCAAAAGGTGCAGACAGAGGTGCGTGTTGGATTGTTCGGATGCGTCTCTGTCCACTCAGGGGCGTAGTGTACGGTATTGCGGTCGGAGGTTGCGGCAATGCGGAAACGATTGGAGGAGGCCGAGGAGGATAGGGCGCGGTGCCAAGAGGAACTCTCTGCGGCAGAGATGCGGATCGACAGACTGAAGAGTAGTACCGTCGCTGCAACGCAGGCGTTCTCGTCCTCGTCGCCAAAGGATCCAATGGCAATGGAGGACGTACAGCCGGAGAGTGGATCGCCTCAGGCGCACTCGGATTCAACACCGGTGCGTATATGACATATGCGTTGATCTGTCATTGATGAATCGTCTAGCATCCCGAGCTGAATGGTCATGATCATCCACCAGAGGATTCGGAGGTGATTCGGGATGCTTTGAAAAGCAAAGACGAACAGATCTCCGCATTGGAGGCTGAGAATAACCGTCTGACTGAGGAAGTCACGCAATTAAGGATAGAGGTATGAACACCATCGTTGGCTCCATTGCCTATTCGTCTTCATCATTCATTCCAGGTGAGAACGCCATCAGTAGAGGCTATCAACGAAACCCTGCATTACAAGCTATTATTGGACCATGCATCACAGCTAGAGAGCCTGCTCGCGGAGAACACACAGGAGACGACACAGCTTAACGAGGCGCTTGATCAACTACGAGCCTCGCGCAAGGAGTTCGAGGAAGAGATACAAGTCTGTCGTCGAAACATTATGCTGTCGACTGTTCTTACGTCACGTAGGTTGCAGCACAGCAAGCGACGCAAGAACTCAAGACGCTCTTGTCGAAGCGGGACGCGGATAACCTTCGAGTGCGGGAACTCCGCGATCAGTATGGGGCTGAGCTGTCTGAGCGGAAAGCGAGGGACTCGGTCAAACTTCAGTCTATACATGAGCTAAAAGATCTCGCAGAGTCGCGGTCAGAACGGATATCTCAGCTGCAATCAGAAGTCGCGCGGCATAAGGCGAGGCTAGCAGCAATATCTGGAGACGAAGACCTCATGCGATACTTTTTCGAGGCCAAGTCGGATGACCTCGGCTATGTGCGCAATTTGCAACGCAAGCTAGAGTGAGTGGTCATTTACCTTTGTACTGGCGTTGTGGACTGACGCTCATTAGTGAGACAGAAGCCAAATTTGCTGCATTCGAACAAGTCCTGGCTTCGTTGAACAAGGATCATCCTGATGTTACTCAGCACATCAAGGCTGAGGCGGCCGCACGTGAGGAGGTTGCAAAATCATCGAAAGAGCTGTCACGCTACCGGTCTATTTTTGGGGAACCCTCTGCACTGGATACGCAGGCTCTTGCTCAGCAATTGGAAGCCAAGGATAGCGAGCTACAAAAGCTGCGGTTATTGACGGAGCAGCAAGCGCAAGCGGAGACATCCTTGTTCGCAGAGATCGATCGACTTTCGTCGCTATGGGAAGGCTTGGACCAACAGGTGAAGAAGAAGGTGTTTGATCTGGGTGCGTCCGAGGAAAGGTTGCAAAAGGCGGCTCACGAAGTATGTTCTCTCGCCTGCGTGGACGATAGCACGACTGACGGAGGACACAGAAAGCCAAGGCAGAAAACAAGTACTTTGCTGCGATGCGTGAAAAGGAGATGGGTGAGTCGGAGCGCAAGGCGATGGCACGCCAGCTTGAGAAGCAGGGCAAGGCTGTCGAACGCGCCGCCGAGGTCGAGAAGCAGCTCAGTAGCCAAGTCGTGGGTCGATTGGATTTCGTTTCGTATTGCAGTTGAGATGGTTTTCTTGGACAGGTTGATCTAGAGAAGATGAACATCCTGAGCCGGAGAGCAGTTGATAACGCGGACAAGCAGATCAGGATACTCGAGATAGATCTTGCCAAGTGTCAAGCGCAGGCGGAAGCGGAGAAGAAACGGGTGGCAGACGTACGTCAACACGCCTGTTCTTGTGCTGGTGACTTATGTGACGTTCTGCCAGGTGTGCAATTTCGCGAGCGAACGTGGGGTTTACATGCGAAAACTGGAGGCCTCGTTGAAGAATGCCGTGGAAGAGATTTCGCGGACGAAAAGGGAGGCGGAAAAGAAGATCAAGAAGCTGAGTTCGGCGGTCGTGCCCGCGAGTGCAAGAGAAGAAGCGCTCATACAGGAGAACGAAGGGCTCTGGGTGGGTACTCGCCGTTTATTAACGAGCCAGCTAACCAATATCGTCTTGTAGAAAATTGTGAAATGCACGACATGCAAACAAGGCATGCGGGAGGTTGTGTTGACGAAATGCATGCACAGTACGTTCTCGTTTTGGTCTGCGTTTGGTTGGGTTTACTCACTTTATGGTCGCACCAGCGTTTTGCAAGCCGTGCGTGGACACGCGGATCTCAACGCGCCAACGGCGGTGTCCGAATTGCAACCTGGCCTTTGCTCAGAGCGAAGTGCAGACCGTTTATTTCCAATGATCCTTTGACGCTGGTCCTTTTCTTACACTAATCTTATTACTCCTTTTCGAGAAGATTAATGATTTCACCTTGTTAATGCCGAGCGTCTTTCGGAAAGAAAGGAATGGTAGATGTGGACACGGATGTCTAACTCGCGCTCTTCCTTTCCGAGGATGTCATCGTAGCCTTTTTTTTCTCGTCGTTTCAAGTTGCTCCTTTGTTTTTATACGTTTTTAAGAGACCATGGATGGATAATGGATGAAGCTTTGAAGAATTATCTGAAGGTGTTGGGTGTTTCGATTGTCTCTTTGGGCGGCCAGATCTTGACTTACTGTCAAGCGTACAATGTACGAGGAGAATTTCAAAGTAAAAGCTCTGCCCCGTTTTGTGATCCAGTACTTTCTGCTACTATCCGCAGTCCTTCAACGCAGCCACAAAATTAAGATACATTGATCCTAAATGACCATGCTTTCACCCAGACTTTTTGACTATCAAGACAAACATTCTTTCCATTAAAACATCCTCATCCAAGGTCCCAAAAAACTCATTCTTTGAGATAGTACCCTCCACGGACGTGCCTAACCTAGTCAACAGCAGCACTATTCAAACGTTGGATGATCAACAGATGTCTAGTTTGGTAGAATCGGTGAACAACCGATTGCTTCAGATCATTCAAAGACATTTCAATACTCAATATACGGCACAAGCACCCAGCCTCTGCATTTCGCGACGCAGTTACAGTGCATGGTGGTATCGAAGTCGATGCCACATTGATAGCAGATTTCCGGATCCATGTGCCATTTTCGAACTACGAGTCTTATAAGCCATTCGCGGATAAATTCAATAGGCTGCCTGGCAAGAAAGAGGATGTCGAGAATCTGTTGCTCCTGGCCTTCCTGATTTCCTTGCGAGTTCTCGTTCTACGTCTGGAAAAGCCCTGAAGCTTCTGGCGAGGTACCCAAGACCGCCTCCGTATTCCCAAATCTTTGATCCAAACAACAAAACTCCACTCGCTCGGTGCTGTATTGCGGACGAATGAGCACGAGGGAAATCGTGGATGCATCTGGTCAGGTGGTGAAAACGATCCCCGTATGTATAGGATCCGGCCAAAGGGCCCGTAAATTCTTCGGTTGGGAGCATGATGACGGTGAGAGCCGGATGTACGCTACCTGTACGTCTCGCCTCCCCCTCCCCAACATGCTCACTCCACAATGTTTCCCACCTTCTAGTCCCATATTATGCTGTACCATAGGCGGCAACCGTGATCGACCATCTTCCATCCTTTCTGACAATTATGGCCTCTTCTTCCTTGCAAATAGAGCCGTGGATTGGTTCTAGCGCACCATTGTTCGTCGACCTCGTTTGTTACATCGAAAAACAATGGGATATACTCGTATCCTGTATCAGAGATGGTATGCTACCTGATCTAGAAGGTATCAATCGCGTTCGGGAGCATCTGCAGGCGAGTCAGGAGTCGATTCAAAGGTGCCTTGCCTCTGAAGCCGTCTCTAGGCACATTTTCAGGCTGACCCAGAACGCGCAGCAGAGCTGCTTGAAATCGGTCCACCATTCTCTCTTGAAGGTTGGGCCTCTCTCGTTTGGCTAAATTTGAAGAAGCTTTGCACTGTATGCACCCGCCCATGGGATATAATGCTTCCAAAGGTGTGCGCTTCTGTTTTCGCTCGTCTCACCTTTGAACAATCACACCAAGGTAAGGTCCATCCTAGGACCAGACACCCTAATCAGTACTCCTGGCTATGGCGCGTCAGAATGTGCGGTCGCCAAACTACACGATGCGAACAAACTGGACAAGTTTATTCTTCCGGGAGACAGTCATCGAATTCTTGGACGTTTCTTAAGGTGAAGCTCTAGAGAATTTTCGTCAAGCAGTGAGTGTCGACCTACCTCTCCATTTATTGTTTGTATGATGATATCCCGATGCAGGGGGAAGTTGAAGCAGGGAAGCAGCACGAGCTGGTTGTAACAACTATACGCGGCATATGGCGATACCAGTTAGGCGATATCGTAACCATCATCGGATTTCATCCTTCGCGGCATTCCCTAATCTTCACAATTTTTAGGAGGAAATCGTCAATTTATCTTCATACTTCATACCACGATACAGTCCCTGGTGATCTGATTGGGACAGGATGAAGATCCACCTGAAGATCAGTTCAGGACAAATCAAAGTACCCACAGTAATCTTTGACCCGACCATACAAGAATGGATTTTGGAGAGAGTGGTTCAGGAACTTTGATCTGAGGTGCGAGGAAACTATACCTACATCCGTGATTCCGACCACCGGGTTGATTGTTGACTCTGGCCATTTTGTACAGCGTTATTAAATGATGCAAACTATATGATTCCCTCGTTCAATTGATGAAGGTATGGAGGTCTGGAACGCTGCTAATCATGCGCCGACTAGACGCAAGTCGATTTGTCAATAAGAGGTTCGTCAGACTGAAATATGACGGTGGAATCTCGAACCGTTCTTGAACGAATGCTCTCCACCTCGTGATACCGTCATGTGAGATGAAGGTTGCCTCTCTGAAACCCCAAACGATATGGGATTGCGGTCGGAGGCCGCGGTGATGCAGAAGCGATTGGAGAAAACGAAGGAAGACGCTACAACGCCAGTGGGGCGCATGCGATCTAAATCCAGCTGCCTTACAGACACTCTCGTCTCTCCCTCTACCAGTTCCATCTCCCCTTCAAGGCGTCTACATACCAGCGACAGCTGATAACTGCCACTCCGTGTAAAAGCTTCGATTCGGCGCAGAGGACCCGTGGATGACGCTACTATCGTCAGGTGGGTTCACTCGTGCACTCGGACGCTGATAGACAGTAATTCATTTTGGAACACCATAAGAACAGAAAATCGACTGGCGAATTAAACAATCCAAACGTAGCGGTAACTGGACCTAGGATGGGAAGAACAGTTCCCGAAGGACATTCAACCACCGCTTTTTGATTCTCTCGCTAGCCTGACTATGCACGTCTGCCCAATATTCACGGTACAGGTCCAAATCTGGGTGATCCGACACAGACCATGCTTCCCAAGCAATGAGAGTAAGGTCAAAATGAGGCACGGTGCGAGTGAAAAAAGTCGCCATGGCGTCCACGGATTCTCTCTGGATGACAGAATCAAGGACGTTGATGCGAAATGGACGGTCAAAGGACGACGGATTGACAGGTTCCCGGAATCGTCTGGCGGACATTTGGGTACATTCTCGCGTGTCGATAGCAAGTGCAATTGATGTCAGGGATGGACAGGCCTCCAGAAGTTGTGCGAGCCCATTTGGCGTGATCCCCGGCCTGTTCCAGCCCCAGTTCGTATTGATGAGGAGTTCTTCCAGTCGAGGCCATGCCGAAGCCAACGTTAGCAGTTCCTCATCTGACAGACCCACATCCCACTCGAGATCGATGTTCAGGTGACGAAGATGGTGGAATGCCATGCATGGTCGCAGACCGTTTACGTCAAATAGTGGTACGTTTGGGCCACGAGATTCAGCAGTATCTGGATTATCGAGCACTTGATTCAGATTGAATTCCTGGATTGTTAAACCACCGAAGGACAGGACAGCGGCCATGAACGAGTCGAAGTCCTGCTCGGAAGGACAGTCGCTGACAGTGACAGTAAAATCTGTGATCGCAGTCACCTCGATCCAAGAGAGCGGCCCCCATATTAGGGCCAAGGATTCAGCATGCAACTTTAAGTGATTCAGAACCGGAAAGAAGAGGGATTTGGAAAAGGTGGTCGAGTGCGAAAGTGTGCCGTCCAGCATAGACGAGAGCTGAGCCAACGAGGGCATACGAGACAAGTGTACAAGAGTGTCCATGTCCAAGGGAATTCGAGGACAAGTCACCGAGTGAAGGTTTGACCAGCCACAAATACCATTGGAGATTATCTCAGCGGATTTGCGTTTGCACTGAGAGCCCAAGATGCTAAGCCTCTTGATGTTCGGAGATGTCTTGGCCAGTGACATAAGAGAATCCTGGAGCATAAGCGGATCCACCATCGAGGATAATTTGATATGGAGTCGAATCAAGGATGGCAAAGCCAGCTGCAGCAAAGGTATGGTTTCATTTGCGAAATCACAGTGCAGAGACCGAAGGTTTGGTAAAAGCAGATCCACAGGAGTAAAGCATACGGAGGTTATGACAGATTTCCAGTCGAATGTCGTCTCGAAATCATGCATGCATCGAATACGACGCGCATAACTGCAGAGGATATCCCATTCAGCCCGTTCAAGTGGCCTGGAAAAGGAGTAGACCTCTTTATATGTAGATGGGCACGTCTTTCTAGCAATCCTGAACCGCAGAGGCTAGGTAATGGTTATTCAGCCTTATCGCGAACTCTGATGGAACTATCTTACAGATCTGGTTCTGTCCAGAAAGGATATGAATTTCTGACAGGATACTTCCGGCAGACACCGTGAAAGAGGGCTTGGGTCATTTAACTCTGACCAGAGCGTATCCAATGCTGGCTCTTTGAATGCACGACATGTTCTGGCCAGAGCAGCCAGGTCACAGTCTGCATTGTTACGGGCCACCTCGCTGGAGCCAGAAGGAAGAAGTTGGTAAAAGATGTTCAAAAGGACTTCTGGGATTTGGAGCACGCGATGCATCCTCTAGATGACTTGAGGACGTTGGAGAGAGAGAACTCTGGAGTTTGGTGGACGAACAAGGGCCCTTGCCACCCCACAAGTTGGAAGTCCGATATTAATTGTCACCAAGATACTTTACGGTCCCTACTTCATGAGTCGCTGAACGAAAATATGAACCATAGTAGACAATCGCCAGTCTCCTTTAATGGACGGTTTACTTACCTTTCCAATATCCTGGCCAGCGAAAGTCTGGCAGACATAAACTATATGGCTTGCTTCTCCCGGCCTGGCCACTTGTCTACCGAGACCCTTCATCACGCTGGCCTGTGTCGGAAGACCAATCTAACGCTCGACTGCGGAAACAGTTTGGCACGAGGCCCTTATGCACAGCGTGAGGTATATCAGATAGCCACCACGAACATAATTTTCGGTGTTGATGGACAATTGCTCGCAGATTCTGCGAGTTTCCTGTATTCCCCAGACGTTCTGGGAGGGCCAGTCACTCGCTTCGCAATATCCAACATTCGTCGAGATCTAACCAAATTCTGTACGAGTGCCGCCAAAGTGTGTTCGTTCGCTTTTTACCCGCACACCTGAGAACCATCCCAGTGCCTTCATCGACCGATATGTTGCATCGAGTTCGTTCTTGGCAAGACAGAGACGCGGACGATCCTCCGGATCACGGAGGAATCATTAGGCGGTACGATCAAGGAAGCAAGGGGGCCCGTCAAGACGAGCTAACGAGGAAATGGCCGTTTCTGTTGACTAAATTGAGCACAAGTTCTTCGTCGCTGGTCTGAGACTACGTCGTCCTTTCACAGGGCATGTAACACGAGCTTTTCCCGCCTTGCCATGAAGGAGGCATGAGCAATGATGAGAGCGGGTTCGTACTGACACACTTTGTCTAGGTGCGTTATCACATATTCGGCGAAACTCATCCACCTTGCAAAATAGGCAAGTATGGCGACAGGTCAGTTTCAAAAACGAATGTATGTATAACTTGAAGCGGGCGTGACAGTGTGCCCACGAGCTGGTCGTCCGCTGTAGATCCTGGGCACATGCAAACAACCTCCGGATGTACAATTTCAAGGCTAGCTTACAAACGGGTTTCACCAGTACGTGCTTTGAACAACAAATATGTAACAACATGGTCTACATTCGAAAAAAGGATCGTCGACACCCAGCAGCCTCCAAATTGGGGATCACCAATCATCAATCTTCTCGTTCGTCTAAGGGCGATCAATCACAATTCCTGAACAACCTTCTCCAGGAGCCATTCTTGCAAGGTCCGATCACCAAGCACCACGGGTAGTTTAATTTGTGCGGAGTTGATATTCAGTGTCTTTGCCCTCAGCAAACGATACTCCAAAAATGTACCCGGCTTCACAATGCGGATCGTCGGAAGACGAATGCACCTATCCTCAAGTGATTGCTGGCGTTCAGCACCAATAGCAACGAGGGCATCAAATAATTTTTGCGGTGCCATGTCTGCGTTCGGGCCTGCCGTACAGATGGTAAGTTATTCGTCATTCGTTATGAGCCCATCAACGCACCAGCGGGCGTTGTCAGCTCAACAAAGTAGCCCACGGTGGGCGGCAAAGTACGATTATCCACCACGGTCGTGAATTCCTGGGCAGCGATTGTATCCTCCGAGCAGCTGACCCTCAGAGCCTCTAGCAAGTGAAAATCGGTGATCTGCACATGCGGGAGGTGAATTTTCATTCTGTCCAACCGAAACGTCAGAGCCATGTGGCACAGCCTGAACGGAAATAAACCCACGATTTCCTTCCGAAATACTTGAAGATCGGAGAGTGCTGCTGAGAATGAAACCCGATAACGGTCACAATATCGCCCATACGATATCGCCACAAGCCATGTACGGTTGTAATGACTGGTTCATACTGCTTTCCCACTCCTAATTCCCACTGCATTCGAATATCATTAAGGGGATATCAAGCATTCGTATGGATCGACAGGTACTAACCGCTTGACGTAGATTCTCAAGACCTTCCCCTTGAGAAACATCCAGGAATTCGATGACTTTGTCGCCGGGAAGAATAAATTCATCGGGTTTATTCAGGTCGTGCAGTAGACCAATGTCGGATTCCGAAGCAGCATACCCAATACTACACATGGAGGTGTCTGGTCCTAATATGGACCTCACCTTGTGCGATTATTCAATACAAGATGATACTGGTAAGGACAGAAGCGCACACCTTTGGAAGTATCATGACCCATTGGCCTGAGCATACAGTGCAAAACTCCCTTAAATTTGGCCAAACGCGAGAGGCCCATCCTTCGAGAGAGAACGGGGGGCCGATTTTGAGCAGTTCCTCAGCACGTTCCGGATCGGCATGCAATTGTGCCTAAAGACGTCTTTAGAAGAGTCAGGCTAAGATCATCTCCTGACTTACTTGCAAGTACTCCCGAACATGATCGATACCTTCTAGATCAGGTAGAATACCATCATTGATGCAGGATATGAGCGTATCCCACTCTTTCTCAATGTAACGCATGAGATCGACGAACAGGGGTGCGAATGGTACATAGAAACGATCCACGTCTCGACGTGTTAGGAAGAAAAGGGCATGAATTATCAGGAATGATGGAATGTGGCCAATAATGGTTGCCGCCCAAGGTACAGCGTAGTATGGCACTAGGATGCGCGAAATATGAGTGCGCATCATCGAGAGTAGGAAAGCAACACGTACAGCGGACGGACATCCGGCGCTCGTCGTCTTCGAACTCCCAGCCAAAAAATGTGCGCACCCTTACGCTTGAGGATAGGCAAACCGGGATCTTTTTCACTACCTCGCCGGATGTATCCACAATTTCCCTCATGCCCATGTGTCCACAGTAGACTACCGCAGCGAGTGGCTTTTTGCTGTTTCGATCAAAGATTCGGGAATAATGAGGTGCTGCTTTCGCCTTGGTGTACCTTACTAGAAGCTTTGGAGCTTTTCCAGTGGTCGAACTAGAACTTGCAAGAAAATAAGGAAAGCCAGGAGCAAAGAGATTCTCGACATCTTCTTTTTTGCAAGGTTGCGAGTTGAATCTCTCCGCGAATGGCCTGTAGGGCTCGTAGGTCGAAAGTGGGACATGGGTTCGGAAATCTGCTAGCAAGGTATCATCAACTTCGACGCCACCATGCGCTGCAACGGCGTCACGAAATGCAGAGAGACCGGGGGCTTGAGTTACGTATTGCGTATTGAAATGCCCTCGAATGATCTCGAGCAATTGGTGGTTAGTCGATTGTACCAGACTAGATATTTGCTGACCATGCAGCGCTCGGATGGTGCTGCTATTGACCGACACATCGGCTGGGGTAGAGGCGTTCGTGGAGTGGTCCATTTTGAATAGTGAGTGGTTTGGGAGCTTGGATGGGGATGTCGAGATGGAAAAAATGCTGCGACTCCCAAGATATGCATCTGGAACCGAGTAGGGACCAACATTTTACGTGTTGAGGTCTGAGGGCGTGCGCAAGAGTCAAGCCTGTAAAGAGTTTCGGGTCACTTGTTACCGGTTACCGCTCGCTGGGGCCTTGTCAGATAAAGAATTTGCACAAGTATATCAAATCCCGAATTACCAAGTCACGTTATGACGAACCCATCACTTTTGAGCCGAGTTAACCGAGGCCGTCATGGTCTGCAACGGTCGTCGCTTAGAATGCTAAAAAAAGGAATCAACCAATAGAGAAGCCTGCTCACTTGCGAGACAACCACTGTTCACTTCGACCGCTTGACGGACATGAGTCAATGACGTTGTTGTTGAGGCATCGGTCTGACGGAATTAGAGAATGATTCCTCTTTGGGTTTATTGTTCGTCAGTTTCTGGGGTCTGCACTTATCGGCTAAAAGCTCCAAATGTTTAAACTCGTCACCGGTCAAGGAACATTTGCAAAAGCCAGGGAACGTGCGCCAGTAACTTGTGCCACCATTGCCCTGATCTAGCATGCCAAGACTTCGTACGCGGCATATCGCCATATTTCGCTCTTACTTCGCCATCCCACAATGTTGAGAAAACGAAGAGTGGTGGAATGATTCTTGAATCGGCGCAACCAAAGTTCCGGACTGGCGTCGCCAGTGGTAGCTCGTCACTTTTATCAGAGTAAATATCGCTTATTAAGTACTGTGCGGCGTTTGGGTAGGGAGGATCCGTAGTGGAGAGAACTATGTTGTACTAAGAGGTCTGAATCGGTGAAGGATGAGTTGTTCGGAGACATCGAAGGGAAATTATTCGATGAAATGGAGCACGTCGCTGGGCCCAGACCGTGTTGTGGATTCTGCTTGAATAGCCATTGAAGTCGAGGACCATAAAGAGCTCGCTGTCCCCAAGCTTCAAGATCTTCTGCACCCGTTCACGAGATCTTGGTTTGACACCTGAGAGGCACTGTTTGCGTGGTCCCTAGCAGCAGCGACAATAGTGAACAGAGCGTTCGAATAAATCGACCCGTCCACATGACTTCCATCTGTGGCATCTTCAAATCATCCTGGACAATACAGACGGAGTCTACCCATAAATAGCACTCTCCAGTGGCATGTACTAGGGTGATGGCATCTCGGAGCGTAGTAGGGATGGGAAACGAGCACAAGGAGTTTGGCTTCCGAAGCACCTGGCTGTTCTCGAGGAGATGCCCGAATACAGGGGCTGTGCCCCAGACATAGCTCAGAGCAACGCAACGAGATCGCGAAGGAGTGCACGAGACACCACTGGATCGCATCGACCACGAAGGCTGGTGCATTGTCTCGCCCCACCGCGAGATGGGAAGAATGCTGACACAGCTTCCCATGTTTGGATTCGCAGTCTTGAAGCCATTTTCGCACAGGCTGAGCATTATCCACTTGCGTGCCAACGTATCCTACCATCGATGGCTTCAAGGAGCTCCTATTCTGTTCGCAAGGAGACCACAGTTTCGCCGATTTGGGTGTTGAATCTGGCTCTAGCCTGGAGCTGATCATTAGCATTGACATAGTAAGGTCCAGACAGGCTGACCTGAAGATTCATGATGTAATGAGATGCTCGGTTCTCTCTCTTGTATCCCAGGGAAGCGCCAGCCCACGATATGCCTTTGCCGCCATTGTATCAAAGATGATGGAGGCGTCTGTGAAACGGTAATGCATGGTAGAGGGATCTCCAGTCTTGACGTTTCTCGGTAGCCTGAAGTTGCAAAATTCCGTGATTTTCCTGAAACGATATTTACCATCGAGATCTGACGGTTCCTTGTCCAGGCATTCGGCGACGAGTTCGCAAACTTCACAAGCCAAGCGTCGGCTGTTGACTCACATCCGCATAAAGTCAACTGTTCCGTAGCCTTCTATCAGTGGCGTTGAACAAGGCAATGGTTTACGGCAAGGAAGGAGAGAATGTGTTAGGCGCTGTATATTCAGTTGTGAACACCGTCCACAAAGGCTGGTAAGGACCACGTCTGAGAGATTGTGCATGCGAACCATGACTGGTATGTGGATGGGCGTTTATCGTGATGGACTCTGGTTATCGAGAATATGCCAACAATTACGTGCTCCCCTAGGCAATTGTATTTTCCCGAGCCTAGAGGAGGCATGCATACCTGTCGGATAGTCAGTGCATATAAGCGGACCGAGCAACAGTAGCTAGAATGATTGTCGCCATCGAAGGAACGAAAGCGCGTGGTCCCGACGCAGAGCGCCGTCGGACTTTGATTCTTGTTCGCCGTGTCCATCCTCGGAAACCTTCTGCCAACATTCCGTTGTAGAATGTATTGCGTGCTTCAAAGACATCTTTGTTACTGTTGAGTCCTTCCTGGGCCAATCTTAGCGGGAAACGTAAAAGCGCCGATCGCAATCTGGCTCCTCTGGTTAGGACGCGGAGTGCATTCAAAGAACAGGGACTCGGTATACTTTGGTCAGGGTTGTACGACCCAAGCCCTTTATCACGTTGTCTCAGTCGCCGGAAACGTTGTAAGTCAAGATTGTTTCGTCTAGCTCGAGTTTTAACTGAATGAATTGAATATTGGGTGGGCTATTCTTCGCAGTTACGCGCGTCGCGTATGGTTGATTCCCAAACAGAACTCAACGAGAAATTTCTCAGACCTTCCATGGACTTTCAAACTCCTGCTGAATCGCTCTTCCCAAATCTCCTGCCTCTGCGTTGGAAATTACACCTTGGTTACAGGTGCACTTGCTGTCTTCAATCTGACTCAATATCCGATTAGCCTGCAAGGTGGATCTACGTATGCTGCGAGACCCTCTACTGTCACTTACCGAGACATCCCCAAACATGAAGAAATTTGACATTTGGAGCTCTGAGCACGAACTTGCGTTTACCAAAATTGTCTTTGATGGTGTCTGTGGCTGCTCAAACCTCAAGCCTCAAGTCGGTGGCATGTCCTGAAATCCCCTTCGATGTGGATACTCTCGTACATCTGTCTCGCATGCCCACGTTGACTCGCCTTACTTTTGCGCTGGGTGGTACATTTCTGACCCAGACCATCCCTTCCTATTCCCCTTTCTTCACAACCTTGAATTACTTGAGTCTGCATGCTAAATCCTGATTTTGAGACTACTCTCTTGGGCACGGCTCCCTTTGGCCACAGATTTTACTATCACCATCGACAGCCAATGTCCTCCCAACCATGATCTTGTCTCGGTCTCCAGAGGAATGTGGACTTGTCAGACGATCAACTGCTGACATTGGCATCCGCATGTCCTCAGATAGAAGAGCCTCTCATCAGCATAAACTGGGACTGGAACAGAGCGGGCGGGATTACCCCAAATGGCCTCGCGTCCCTCCCGCAGACGTGTCCGTCTCTGGCTTTGATTGCACTTGTTATCGATACACGAGGGTATACCCAATCCCCAGCTAGACAGTTCCGGAGACCGCCCAGTGTAACTTCCTTTGCACCCCAGTCTTACATCGACGTCCTTGACTCCGTCGTCGAGCAATAATCTATGGATGCCATGTCAGTTCTTCTCTCCAACATGGTGCCCCATTTCAACTTTGTTCGTGCTGCTTGGGAAACATGTACTGTCGGAGCCCCCGGGCTTGTTCCTGCCCTATGAACGTTGGGAAACTGTGCATCGTCGGGCCAACAAGGTTGTAAAAACGCTGCGGTTGAATTTGCTTCGGAAACTGTTCCACCGGTTCGTTCCGAGTCATTTACTGTATATGATTCGCACTAGCTTTTACTCAACGATAGCCTTGATTTTGTGGCTTGTTCCTCGGCCGGACTGCCGATTCACGATTCATCTTTATCCAGCACCAGGATATTCCAATCCCACTGAATAGTACGTTAAGTACTATCTGCAGCTGGTGTACTGCTACCTGCCAAAATGTCATCGGGAGGGCTGCTAGCGTACGTATTATGCATGTACGAACATGTCGCCTCGTAAATCTTACAAGGTAAACGAGTAAACGCATTACAATAATAATGTGTTCGTCTCTTTCGAGTCCAGTCTGGTACATAATACGGGGAAAAAATGGTCTAGAATAAATAACGTGAACAATACGATACGCATGATCATAAATGCGCGCAAATCATCTTCAGCCCCTAAATCCGCCCACCAGTTGATCGCGTGGACTGTACGAGCCGCACACCTGGATACTGCTCATCCTCCTCGGGCAACCATAGACTCTGGCGCTCCTCGGCATCGTCCACGCCTCTTGGGTACCGCCTCGACCGCGACGTCGAGCCGCTGTTCCGGTGCTCCTGCTCCGCGTGGGGAATCGCGGGACGCACCTGTATAGGCAGTGTTCCAGAGTTCGGCGTCTCATACACCGTCTGCTCGCTCTCCGTACTTCCCTCTGACGGGGAATACCCCATGCTCCCCGGCAGACTCACAAGTGAACTACTCTCGTTCCCCAGCAGATTGTTGGCCGAGGGGAACGCAGACGTCGAGGGGGTCGAGGGGGTCTTAAACGGGTCGTGCTCTGACCGCGTCGGCGCGAGGGGTTCGTCATTGCTGCGCTTTGGGATGATGATGGATTGGACGCCACGTTGTGGTGTCTGTGGGCTGTTGCGGCCATCTCCCGGAGGTGGGGGGAGTGTGGGTATAGTCCCAGCAGGCGAAGCTCCCATCGACGTAGGTGGATATAGGAATGATGGTGGAGCCTTCGTATCGAGATTGGCTGGAACGGATGTCGTGCGGAGCGCGTGGACTGCATGGGAACTATTATTCCCTGTGGGTGCGTACGAGTGTACGACGTCCGGCACCCCGAACTTGATCATCGTCCGGCGTGGACTCTGCGAGGACGCTGTAACCTCTGATGCACGATCTGTGGAGTCTGAGCGTGCCGTGGGCATAGGTGCGTCGTACAATGCATGTCGCGTGAGCCCATCATAACTATGATCTGTATGTTGAAGGGTGGAAAAGGGGAGCCCTTCAAGGTTACCGACCATGCCGCCGCCAACTCCCATCCCACGAGATCCACGTGCTGAGCTAGTAGACCGGCTGGACTGGCTTAATCGTCGTGCACTCCGCGCGCGCATGATGCTTCCGATGGTACCAAATGAACCGCGGAGGGCATCCATACCTGGTTCTTCCAGGTCCGTAATTTCCTTTTCTTCGCCATCAGCATCGAGATGAATCGTCGCGGGTGTGTCTGTGTGTGCGCGGGCGGCCTGGAGTAAGAGCGTCGACCGTCGATCGAGCGATGTGAGTTTGGTGGGGTCGATCTTGGACATTTGAAGAATAGTGATCCCTACGCAGATAGTCATGAAAGCAAGGACGAGAGTAATGATCTGAGACGCTGGGGCGGAGAGACCTTGGAAGAGCACCTAAAATGCGAGAATAAGGTTTTCTGATAGCAAAGGAAATCGACACGTACAATGGTCGTAACCATTGAACAGAATGAAACTATAAAGTAATGAGCATCACCAAGTATAGAGTCAATAGGGTACCCACATAAGACATAGTATGTCGGGGTTACTAAGAGGAAACGCGTCAGAGAACGTTTGGGAACAGCATCGGTGGACGGAACGTACCCATAGCTGTGCAGGTGTTTATGAATCAGGATATTATGCACATAAACAGATATGACACATACCTGTGTTGAATAACGCAAGCGCAACATTCAAGTAATACACTTCTGTCACTGCGCAGTGTCAAAGGGTGATTGCTTTGGCGAGATTGGAAGATACGTACCCAATGTTACGACCACGAAACCCATCAAAAAGAATATAAACCAGTTATTAAACTAGATATGGTATGAGGAGAGAAGACAAAGGAGATATGAATATGCGAACCTGGTTGTGGCCCATGGCGGTCGTGACGATCGCTGATCCAAGGCCGGTGGTCACGCTCACACTGATGCCGCCAATGGTACTGCAAACTGCGATGTACCATATCATGTTTTTCTTGCCGTACCTGGGAGAAATGGGATGAGTGAGGGAAGGGAAATGAGGAGGGAGGCTGGACCTGGGACCGAAATAAAAGATGATGCTTAGTGCAATGACTATGAGTACACTAATATATGCGAGAAATCCAGGTGCGATGAACATATTTTCAAATGCGGCTATCTCTGAAGGGGTTTGTTCCTGGGGGCCTAGGGAGGGTTAGGAAGGGAAGATAGGGCTTTGGAAAGGACATGCCATTGAGAGCGATGATGACGGAACCAATCTGTAAGGAGATGAGAAGTGGTAGAGGGCAAGAGGTAAATGCATACAATGCAAAGAGAACATCCGAGCCAGCCGAAGAATGTGAGCTTCTCTTTGAGGAATATGGAGGATAGAATGGCGCTAATTACAACAGAGAGTGCACCCATGGGTGTCTTGTACGTGCGAATTAGATGAGGTTGGAATAGAAAGTGTAGTACTGACCACGACAAGTGCCTCGACGAAAGCATAGGCTGAGAGAGTTGAGAGCGTGTTCAGAGGTAAGGGATAGACATACCAGCAAAATTACAGAGTTCACCAAGTATCATCACTGGGAAGGATGAATGGAGGTGGCGATTGAACGGCGAGGTACGTACTTATCATGCCAATCCACCATAGTGGCTTTGGAGGATGAGCGTGACGGCTATATGCATATGAAATGAACTCACTGATTTGAGGTAACGGACGCCCTCGCCTGCGGTGTGCCCGGCCTGTGCACGCAAGAGACCCTTTTTCTTGAAGACGAAGCTGGAGCCTATCAAGAAGCCGCTAACAATGGCAAGGATAATGCCGACGACCTGGGGTGAGGTGAGATCGGCGACGCGAGAAGAGAAGGGCGGTGACCTTGAGACTGGAAGGGAGCTTTATTGTCGTGGACGAGCTCGACGATGAGGACGTGGCCGCCCTTGCGTGTAGACTCGGTGAGGGTTTCATGAGAGAGCGCAGTTGTACGGGGAGCATCGGTTGTGATGCAAACGGCCGGAATAATTCCATAAACGGAAGTTGTGCCGAGTGAGTGGAGACCTTGGTTCCGGCTTAGAGAACCAGGCTCCTTTGTTCTCACTGCTTGGCTAGTGGCCCAATCCTCAGCTCGTCCTCACCTGCAGCCAACGGCTCATGTCAGTATTATATCGCACACATCCGCCGCAGATCTCATCCGTCGCATTCTTCCCTTCCCAACGATGGCAAGCAAGGCAGCCCAGAAAC
>JBBPMS010000223.1:16690-30161 GCA_038090435.1 Phylloporus scabripes | reverse complement strand
AAAGGTCAAGCAGGTCAAGGTTGACCTCGGGGTGTGGAACACCGTCTATCGTACTCTCTGAAATGAATCGCAAGTCCAGATCGAGATTTGGTGAGCTGAAAACGACCTTGTTTTGTGTGTCGAATGGGATGGTGTCGTCCACGACAAGCTTAGTGGTGTGACTGTCCCTGGCGTAGTTGAAGGCCGGTGCGCACTCAACGCGGAGGGGAAGTGTGCCACGAATAACCTCAAGGGAAGATGAACCGAAGCGTGATTCCCTAGAGGGCCGGTACAAACCTCGACGCGCCTAATCAACCAAAAAAGTAAAGGCTTGGTGTCTCCTTCAGTCTGACGTGGTAGGAAATCTGTATGTTGTCAATCTTTGTTAGTAGCGAAGAGTGGTCTCTCACCTGTCACACAGACAACGCCCTTGTCATTTAGGAATCTATGGTATTGATTCAGTAGTGAGCCATGGTTTCGAGACAATTCTTACTTTGTTTGCAACACATTGGAGCTTGGAAGATAGTTTTGTTTGGTGGCAAACGGGACAGTCGGGGTGATGGAGAAATGTCCGCCCTGTCATGTTGTGAGCTGAGCTCGATCACAATCGATAGCCGAGTACCAACCTTATCCTTGTCAAGGATCCTAGCGAACACGGATGGGGAGTCAAAGTTGGGAATACAGTAGCTTTCGACTGCAAGGAGAATCAGAGGCCGCGCCCTTGTATCGTTAAATGCACAAAAGAACGCACCAGAGCCGTCCAGGCTGACCTAGATGGAAAATCAGACTAGGGCGATAAGCACTGATCGGATAGATTTACCAGAGCTGCGGTCCTCAGATTTCCGATGCTGAAATGTGTCAGATCGTCGGACTGGTTCTACGGTTCATCATGCCTACAGGCCATGATCAGCGATTGGGAGGTAATCGCGTTCTGTACTAGGAGTTTGGACGTTCATGATGAAAGTTCTGAAAGAGCCTTAGTAGGAGTGGCGCTTCAGGAATACACCATTCAACCTCACAATGTCGACCACACCAAACTCACAGATCAAGTCACTAGCGCCGACGTTGGCGTTGATGAGAAGGTCGCTGCGCAGAAATACTAGCGATCCGGAGACCTTCCAAATGCGGTAATTTCTCGGTGTGTGCCACAGGATCTGACCTCAGCGCAGCCTCGGATGTCTCCAAGGTGAGATGGACGATTTGGACGTTACACGCGAAAGCTCACCGTCGACGTCGACCACCCAACCAAATGGACACTCTGGCATCACCCTCGTCCTCCCATCTCTCCGCGCTCTCCAAGCCGCCAACGCAGGCAAAAAGTCAAAGTCCAAACAGGCCGCCGCAGAGCTCGACCAGCGGCCCAAAATTCCGAGACCAGTCAAGCTCAAACCGCTCAAAGAGGTCTTAACAAAGCTAATGACGCAGATCAAAAAGTGAGCGTAGGTTTGGGTTGTATCGGATCGTGGATGACCGGGTCGGATAGGAAAGACGACTATGCTTTTTTCATTCGTCCTGTGGACCCCGCCCAGGTCCCGGGCTATGCAGACGTTATAAAAAATCCAATGGACTTTGGCACCATGACTATCAAGGTCTCGAGGGGAAAATATCGCTCTCTTGAAGACTTTATGGTGTGTGTGGATAGTTCTGACTGTCCATGTTTGCTCACGACGCGCTCAGAATGACTTTCGGCTCGTGACGACGAATGCTAAAACGTTCAACCCTCCTGGTTCAATTTATTACACTGAGGCAGACCGGTTAGAAACTTGGGGACTCGAACACATTGCACGCGCTTCCGCACATGTGATCGAGTACGAAACGGATTGGAATATCGACATCGAGCAGGACGAGGATGGCTCAACATCACAACAGCAACTGAATATCGATGATGAAGTTTCTACCCCGAGAGACCTAGATGGAAGCCTCGCCGCTGGCAGCCGTGCCGCCTCGATGACGCCTGCTCCGGGACAGGCTCCGCTGGCTGGGCAGGGAAGGAGAGGACCAAGGGGCCCATATAAAAAACATGTTCAGTCTGCATTATCAGAGGGTCTGGATGCAGAGGGGAGGATGCCTGGGGTCAAGGATGGGGTGGGAGTGTTTCCTGCGGGAAGCGATTGGGCAGAACTCATGATCGCATTGAAAATAAAAGGTGGAGTTCTCCTCACCCTTTGCGACTTATCCACTCACCTATTGCTAGGCAAACGGTATAAGACGAAGAAGGAACGTCTCCGATTCGAAAAGGAAGGCCCACCGTATCAGGCTGACGGGAGTCTTGACTATGCAGAGAGTGAGTTCATTCTTTTATTCACTCAACGCACGAGTACCACAGTTTTTCTACTACCCAGTGGAAGATCCGTTTTCAGTCCTCAATGTGCTTGTACCCGACCCACCATCTCGCCCACAACTCGCCCCTCTTTATTCACCTCCATCTACCACTGCGCCTTCACCGATAACCACTACAGACGGTACTCAACTTCAGGCGTCTATATATGCGCCCATGCCTGTTACCGTGCCATCTGACCGTCCCTTTCCCATTCTTTCTACCCTTTCCAACATTCCTGCACAGCCGCCCGCGACCTCTGCCCCATCGACGCAGCCCCCTAAAAAGCGCCGTCATTGGACAATTGTGAGAAGCGTCCCAACACGTTCACGAGCCAAAGACAAGGACGGCGATGCCACTATAGACGAGACAAAAGTGACTGGCAAAGTCCCGCGGGACGCGGGGCCAGCCGATTATGGCACCTTTGCGGCGCTCCTCGGTCAACTCGCCGCTCCTCCCGGAGCCGCTGCCGACTTCATGTACGGCTCTGACCACCGACTCTTTGCGACGATACGGTCGACAATTGAGCATCATGGTGCGAAGCGGCAACGCGCTTCAGCTGTGGCTGCTACAGAGGGACAGGAGACGTTTTTGACGGATGAGCGCGCGGAAGAGGGATGGGATTATTTGAGGGACGTGGTGTACGGTGGTGTGGACGGGTACGCGTATGTGCGGAGTCTCGCCGAGTTTGTCGCGCCGTCCGACCACCTCGACGAGATACGCAAAGCCGAGGGTACAGAGGCGGATGTGGACGAAAAGCCCGTGCTCACGGCTCCTGATGGGGCGTTCACACTCGGTGTGCCACTTGCGCGGTACGTCGAGGACAATCTCGTGGATATGGTGACGCGCGGGCGGCACGGCTGGCTGCGCGATGTATTTTTTCCCGCTGCCACGACCGTGACTGCGCCGTGCAGGCAAGGGCCAACCTCATCCTTCCAAATGCGCCTGGCTGCACTTCCGGACGCTGCACGCAGTGTGGGATCAGTGCAGGAGTGGTGTAAAGGACCGCTGGACATGGCGCCGCTCATTCGTGTGCCGGAGGAATTGGCTACGGAGGGCGTACTCGAGGGTGGACCCAGCGAGGGTGGCGAGCACGCAGATATCGAACGTGCGCTGGCGTGGAGCGTCGGGGTGTTGGAGGAGTTGGGTAAGCAGGTAAGGGTGAAGGAGGAGGCGACGGAAGATGCACACGAGCTGGCGATGGATGTCGATGTGAAATCCGATGACGACTCGGCACCAACCCTGCACAAGCTCGACGCTGAGCAGGAAGATCCGCTTGTCAAACGCCTTCGTTTGAACCTGCTTGCGCTCGCCAAGCGGGCGCCGCTAGACAAACTTGCAAAGGTACCCATAGAGCTCGTTCCCGAGCACATACGCGGGATCGTACCCACAGCATAACGATTTTACGGTTTTCCACCTTCTGGTTATCACAAGGCAGAGTCGAACTTTTGGAACCATTGACCGGACACGAGGATGTATACATTCAGAGTCACTTGTAGTTGTTCTACAGTAAGCTAGCGTTATAAGTAGTACAGAAAGCTGAAACGACTAATGAAGAACAAGGAGTTCTCTAGACACGTCTTCTAGCCCAGAGTGTCTAAGCACGGGGATATGCAAGGGGTAGCAAAGGATACAGGGTGTTGTGATACGGGACGGTTGGTATGCTGATTTACATCAGGATGCGATTAGGATGCGATAATCCATCAATGCAGGACGCGTGCTTGCAATCGATCAACAATGTGCGGTGGGATCAGAATGAGCGTGGGTGAGGGGGCACTGGAGCAAGGTGGCGCCGAGGTTCGAGCGTTGGAAAGGGCTGAACGTGAGTAGGGCTCCGTGCGTGCACCAATTGGTGATAGGGTACGACAGCGAGGTCGGAGGAAGGAGGGATAGGGCGTACTTGTGGCGGCGAGTGTGAGTGGGAACTCTGTGAGCGGCGGTCATGCACAGAGTGGCGACGGGGGCGCGCAGAGGGATAACCCTTCTTGTCGTCAGGCTTGTTTTGAAGTAGTCTGACTGCGTCGCGGATACGATCCCTGAGCTCGTCCATGCGCTGTGGCTGATACTTGTCGTAGCCCATCGGCCAGCAGAGGGTCTTTATCCAGCTCTCCATGATCTCGGGTGTCCATTGGACGCCGTTGAGCTTGGTGCCGTGGCGGAGCATGGCGACGATATCGTCTGGATCTTCCTTGCGATAACGAACGAGTTTGAGAGCAACGCCCCAGAACATGGTGACGCTGACCAGGACAAGGCCTGGAGATGAATAGATGGTGTTCATCTCCACGTTGTTGTGCTGCTTTGCGTCATAGTAGATCGGGTCGTAGATATGACCCTGGGGACTGCGAGCGTGGGTCAGATGCCAGCCGATATGAAATCAGAAATGAACTGACTCTCGAGCAAACGGTAGGGCGACGTCGGGGTCGGCGTTCATCCAGTCTGAGCTGGGGGTCGTTCAGGATGGTGGATGGCGCTGGAGAGAGGACATACCCGATGCGGAATCTGAGCGCTGTTGCGTTGATGCACGACTGCAGGCGCTCCTCGGCATCGTTGACGCCCTTTTTGCGCCACTCGTGTCCGAACGCACGTCTGATGTAGTCGACGTCGCGGGTCGTTCTGCGCGTGGAGGAGGCGGAGAGTAGCGGGTGGAGGATGACGACCGCGCCGCCGTGGACGAAGAGACGGATCTGGCAGCCAAACGCACTGAGGGTGCGCTGCTGGAGGTCGTCGAGGAGATCGTGGAGCATCGTGCGGTTGAGCTGGACATCGTTGTGGGACTGCATCGTATTCGACAACGGGGACGGAGCTCAACGCCCATTTAAAAGGGCTCAACGTTATTGTTGTCGACGAATCAGGCGACGGCCGAAATTAGCTTGGACAGGATCATGCAGGGCATCAGGCCCATCGATGCGCACTCGGTCCACCGCATCACCTCGGGACAGGTCGTCATAGACCTCCAGTCAGCTGTCAAGGAGCTCGTCGAGAACAGCCTCGATGCCGGCGCAGCAATCATAGGTGTGTGCACATCCTTGCGCACACGACGGCTAACCACAGCATCACCAGACGTCCGCTTCCAGAATTATGGGCTCAAGACTATCGAGGTCGTCGACAACGGGTCTGGAATCGCACCAAAAGACCACGACAGCATTGGTCTGTCAACGCTAGCTTCGTCGACCTACTGACTGACGCTTCATAGCACTCAAGCACTGCACGTCCAAGTTGTCCTCGTTTCAAGATTTATCGCGCGTCCTCACTTTTGGTTTTCGCGGCGAAGCCCTGTCGTCCCTGTGTGCCCTGACTGATGGGTTCACCGTCACCACAGCAACATCCTCTGAAGCACCAATGGGGACTGCTATCGAAATGGACAGAAACGGAAAAGTGCGCTCAAAGTGCAAAGTTGCCCGCCAGGTGTGTCATCCTGTTGTCCGCACCCAGACGGTGGTACCCACACACTGCAGAGGGGGACAACGGTCACGGTTTCGGACCTATTCAAGCCGCTTCCTGTGCGTCGCAAAGAGTTTGAGCGAAACACGAAGCGCGAATTCCAAAAGGCGCTGAATCTCTTGCACGCGTACGCGCTCGTGCCGTGTGCACTGGAGAACAAAGGGGTGAGATTCACGGTCAGCAATCAGACAGAGGGCGGGTAGGTCTCTGCTCCACTTGCAACACGGGATCTTCCTCACTCAATGCAGTCGCAAGATCATTCAATTCAAAACAGATGGTTCGCCTTCCATACGTTCCTCCGTTATTGCTATATGGGGACCCAAAGCGCTTGAAAACATCGTCGATCTCAACCTGTCCTTCGACGTGGAGACGGAAAAGTCTGTTCAGAGACGGGACAACGACATGTGCGTTTCTCCGACACAGCACGATGTCACATATTAACCTTTGCACCAGTCCGGTGTCGACACCAGTGAAAGTAGAGGGCCTAATTTCCAAGTTCGCCGTCGGCGCCGGGCGGACGAGCGTCGACCGGCAGTTCTTTTTTGTCAATGGGCGGCCATATAACCCCGGAAAAGTGGGTCTTCGTTGTTTCCTGTGGAAAATAATGTACTATATGTTTGACACTGCAGGTCCAGAAAGCCATCAATGAAGTGTACAGGACGTTCAATGCCAACCAATCTCCACTTGTGATTGCTAACGTCATCTTGCCTACAAGTGAGTGCACCTGGATTATCGGTTCTGTGCTGATCGCGACTATAGATGCATGTGACATCAATGTCAGCCCCGACAAGCGTACCATCTTCTTGCACAGCGAAAACAATCTAGTCCAAGCCCTCAAGGTACATTTGCACACTCGTTGTACCATCCTATTTGACAATGCACCTCCAGATTGCACTGGAAACCGCATTCTCCTCGGCCCGGTCGACATATGACGTGGGCACCCAGCCTCCGCAGACGCAGACTACACCGCGGAATACACAACAACCAAACAAGCGACAGACACGAGACCGCGAAGGGAACCGCGAGAAACGATCACATCACGAACCCGTGTCTTTGGAACGGGCGGAACGTGATGACCCATCACCTCATCAGCTTCAATGTGATGGTGGACCCGCTAACGGCCGAGATGGACCGAGTGCGATAGTGGTTGACGGAGAGTCCCGGTCGCAATCGGATACCGAACTTGAGCCAACGCTTGTTGCACAGCCTGTATTCACCGGCAGAAGTGGTGGAGGCGGTGCGCGAGATGGGACGGGACGGGATAATGACGATCGTCCGAGTGGCCGGACACCGTCCGAACCGCTCTTCTTACTCGAGTCTGATGAGGAAGCAAGGGACGATGACAGTGGAGGAAACACTCGATCGGCCCAGAATGGCGATGGACGTGCGCACAGTCTACACATGCGCAGCGCGACGATTGCGACGAGCTCCGCCGCGCCCACGGCCACGGCCATCGTGACACACCTTGCGCGTTCGGCCACCAGCATTCCTGACAAGCCCCGTTCGGTACAGACTGTCTTGAGCACTCGCGGTGCGGTATGGAATCTTCAGAGAGACAGTGACGCAGATAGCAGGGGACGGAAGCGCGCAAGGTTGTGCAGCGACGTTGATCGTGTTCAAGCACGCAGGTCGAGCTTCAGGTCGAGTCTGACTCAATTCTTGGGTAGTGGGAAGAAGGCACTGCCAGATGAAGTTGAAGTGGAGGAAAGCGAGTGTGAGGGAAGTGGAGATCGCGAGGTCCCAAAAGGAGACGACAAAGATGAAGAAGTGGACGAGCTCGAGGAGGATGAAAGCGAGGAAAGTCTAGGGAGAGGTAGGAGGAAGCGACCGAGAGCAGGGAGTGATTCGTCTCAGGGGACGGTGGTCGTGCCTTCTGATGATGAACGACCGATGGATGTTGACGAGCCGCCGTCCACCATTGCCAAACATCCTGGTGCTCCTCTCGTTCCTGCCCCTCAGCCTCGGGTGGAAGATGTCGAGGAGCTCTCGGAGGACGAGTGGGCACTCTCCGCGACGCTCGTCGGGACCTATGTTCCTTCTCCAGATAAGACATCATCAACATCAAACTCAAATCTCACTCGCCCTCCTGCGGAGGCCGACACAGATGTCGTGACGCTGCGCGTGAACCTCGTCAACATTGGGATACACTACTTGGACATGTATAATCACCTTTCATCTTCGGAACCCCCCTCTTCGGTACTACCTCCAAGTTCGACTTTCCGGTCGGCTTTCTCGTCTGCCAATCTCGAAACCGCTGCAGAGGACAATGTAGCTTCGGCAGCGCTCTCGCGGATAATCTCCAAGGCCGATTTCGAACACATGGTTATCATAGGACAGTTCAATCTCGGATTTATCATCGTTCGGAAACGGGGCGATGCCTCTCAAGGTGACGCAATGGACGACCTGTTCATCGTCGACCAGCATGCCGCGGACGAAAAGTGGAATTTCGAGACGTTGCAAGAGAAGACGGTGATTGCGTCTCAGAAGCTCTTTCGGTATGTCGGTTCCTTCTTATGTGGGCTTGTTTTGATTTTGGTAGACCACGGGAGTTGCAGCTCACGGCAGCCGACGAGATGCTCGCGGTGGAGAACATGGACGTGTTGAAATCGAACGGGTTTGAACTCGAACAGATTGAGGGACAAGACATCGGGGATGAGGACGAGGGAGAGTCGAGAACACGATTGCATCTGGTCGCCCAACCCGTGTCCAAAGATACGATATTCGACATGAAAGGTGACATGCATGCTTTTCACTTTGGACAAGCGGACGCTAACAGATTGCGACAGACCTCGAGGAGCTGATCCATCTCATGCAGGATCACCCGAGGGGGACCATGGTGCGCTGTTCAAAAGCGCGCGCCATGTTTGCGATGCGTGCGTGTAGGCGGAGTGTGATGATTGGAAAGGCGCTCGACAAGACGCATATGATGACGGTACGTGAATCTGATACACTTCATGTTCGTCTCCTCACGCTCGCTCGCTCGAGCGCAGATTGTGAGGCACATGGGAACGATGGATCAACCTTGGAACTGTCCCCATGGTCGGCCGACGATGCGGCATTTGTCGGATTTGGCGTCCTTTGGGCGGTATGCGCCGCGGCGGCTTGTGATTGATTGGGAGACGTATGGGATGCTTGGATCGAGGATGGAGGAGGGATGAGTTGTCAGCTCCCTCAGTTCACGGTGATGGATTATATAGCTTGATGCGCAATCTGAACCATTCTAGTTGTCTTGTTTGCTTGGGTTGGAAAGCTAGTGGCCGTGTGTTGGCACTTCACAGCCATCTACCTCGTGTCCTCGAGTCGGCCCATCTGCTGCTCAGTCTCCCTCAGTCTGCACGTCCCGTCGTCGTCTACAGACCTCAGTTCATTGTTCCGTGCTCATTCTGTCCTGAGCATCGTATTCTTGTGTTCGGCGCGAGCGCTTCGCCTTGGACTATCTCGTCAACGCAGTCAGTCGCGATACTGTCCCCCACCTCTCCTCGATCTCACGGTCCAAATATCTTCCTTGCATCTACCTCGTACCGCAGCCTAGTATATCATCGTTTTCCGTGAAACTCATTCTCGTCCAACAAAACTTCATATCCTCACCCATCTGCCATCCCCGTTTCTCTCGTCTTTTGTTTCTGCCAAGGCCATCCTCCCTTGCGTCAGTCTCACGTCGTCCTCTTTATTCTGTCTGATTTGCACTACCTGTTTCCCTGCCCGCAAATCGTCGTCATCTCATCCTCCCTCGATAAGTTCCCTACCGCTCTCATCCACTGCTCTTCTACTGTTGCCTCCTCTTTCCAACCAACTTTCGTATCTGTCATCCGTTCTCAGCTGTCTCCCCTATTCCATAGGACATTGCCTCCTCCCGCAGCCTATAAGGTACCTCTGTATCCTTTTACGCCATCCTATCTTGATCGCTGTTCCATTGTGCGCCTCTTTTCGTCCCGTCGTGATCTACCTTGCTCTCTGTAAGTCGTGGCCGCTCTAGAAGTAACGGTCTCTTAGCTGATGAATCCTAGTCTCGTTCCATCCCTTCTATCATTTTCTCCACATTTCGATCTCTCGTCTGTTCTCGTTGATTTCGTGATCTACATTGTCTGTGAGTTACGAAATTGCTCCCTACTCCTCGATTGCTTATGTTCTCTCTATACTTACGTGCCAGTACCTTCTGAGGCTGATCATCCGTCCCCTCATTCCTCCGCCCACTTAGCTCCTGCAAGCGCTTTACCAGCCTGTTTACTGCCCATCTGATCACTCTCACCATTCAATCTAGTCCGCCTCTCTCTGTCCTACCTGTTTGCATTCCATAGGTTCCCTGCACTCCAAATCCTTGTCCATATCTCGATTTTCTACTATTTCTCCATCTGTTTGCAGTGTCTCGATCATCCCTGCCCAGTCAATTACTTTCCTCTACCCCCTGTCTTGTTTTTCCTTGTTCGAAGCCTGCTGACCTCAAAAATCTCCAATTCTGTACCTGTAATCCCAATCCCGTGATCCTGTCTTGCTTTGCCTTTGTTCCTGTGTTCTTCACAGCCACTACTGCTTTTTCAAGTTCTTGGCCTATTTGTCTCTTTCCTGTCTCCCACTTTGCACTTTGCACCACATCTCTTTCCACAACCTACTTTTCTCCTCCATTACCTACTAATGAATCCAAAAAATCCTGAAGACATTCCCTTCCAAATCACAGGTATATTTCCATGGCCTCATCAATTTGCATACCATCCTCAATTCTTTCATGTAGTTGGCCAATTGTCCACCTTGTCTCCAACTGGCAACCATGACATCCGTGTTACTGTTGCTGTCAATGACATCTCTAAAATTACATGTTCTGGAACAAGATCTCAGTTTGGCCTTAAAGTGACATGGAACCATCCCTTCCACTTGTAAGCAATATTATCTTTTTGTAGTTGTTCTTGTTCATTCTGCCTTTTAGCTTTGCATCTCCTGCCACCTCTGTTCAGATTGCTATATGGACCCTTCCAGAGAGGCTTACTGATGAATGGGAAAAACAACCACTGGGTAAACCAGTGTTTACAAATGTTGCTTGCTTGCTTGAGTCTGGTCAAATATGGCAATGTGAGTTCTATTTCTATCCTGATACAATAGCTAATGATGCCCAGGCAATATACTTGGGCTGTCTCTTGGTGCAGCAACCCTCTCTATCTCATGCAAGGCAAGGGATGTGTTGGTGAGCTTTAAATTATATGCCAACTAATATATGGTTGAGTGTAGGCTTTAGATTGTGCCAGATGGGCATGACTGTCTATCAAGTCTTGTGGAATACAAATCAAAGTTATACCACTTTGGACAATGGTCCAAAAATGTGGCTAGCATGTCTACAAAAATTGAAGTGGAACTAGCAAGATTGGATCTTTGTCCTTTGGGCCATGCAAAGCACACCAGTATTCTAAATGATCTTGGAGTTGCTTTTTCCTCTCGTTACAACCGAGATGGTGATATTGCAGACCTCAATAGAGCCATTGAGGTTAAGCAGAGAAGACTTGATCTTTGCCCTTTGGGACATTCAGAGCATGTAGCAGCTCTTGGTGAACTTGTAGTATCCTTGGCAAGACATTATGACATTCAAAAAAATAAAGAGGACCTAAACAGGCTCATAGAGATGCAGGAGAAGTGGCTTGAGATGTGTCCATTAGGTCATAAAGGTCACTCAAGGCCCCTTGGATATCTTGCACTATCATTGTGGAAGCGATACTGTGCACAAGGAAATCTAGTAGACCTAACCAGGTCTATTGAAATGGGAGAAAAAAGGCTTGTTCTTTGCCCAAAAGGTCATTGGGAACATGCTCCTGCTTTAAATAACCTTGCACTGTCTTTGAGGGCAGCTTACCACAGACTACACAATCTGGCTGACTTGGAGAGAACCATCGACCTCCAAGAGCAATGTCTTGAATACCGTCCACCAGGTCATCCATATCATGCACCTACTCTTCAAAATCTTGCACTTTCATACAGGGATCACTACCATGTAAAGAATAATCATTCTGATTTGAACAAGGCAAATAGGCTGTTTAAAGAAGCATTGGAAACCTATCCTGTCCACCATAGTGCCTTTGCATTCAATGCTTCTCAAGTAGCTCAAACCACTCTTCTCTTATCCAACTCTCCTAATGGGTCACATCTTCCTGATCAACACCTTCCTTCAGTGGATAAAGCCTTTGAAGCCTACAGACTGCTAAAAAGGTGTGGTCCAGCAGTTTCCCTGGATTTGTTGGAAGCAACACAAGCTTGGGTCAAGGATGCTGAAGGTCACAATCACTCCTCAGCCCTGGAGGCCTACACAACATTGCTCAAGACACTGGATCACTTCTCATCCCTCAGATCCTCACTAGATTCTCGGCACGAGAGTATGCAGGCAAGGGTGGCTAATGCGGCCAATGATGCATTTTCATGTGCTGTGAGACGTGGTAATCTCCAGATGGCTGTCGAGCTCTTGGAGCAAGGTCGGGGAATTCTGTGGAATCAACTCGCCCGTTTTGACATCTCAATTGCCACGTTGGAGACTCTGGGGGATCAGGAACGTGAATTGGCAAAAAAATTTGCACGTCTGAGCGGGGACCTCAAGCAGCATGCCCAAGGAAGCATTGGTCAAGGAACAGATCCATATTGGCGAATGCAGGAGGAGTGGCAACGTGTGGTCGACAAGATTCGCAGCCTCGGCGGGTTCTCACGATTCCTCTTACCTCCCCAATTCGACGACCTCCAACGAGCCGCGGAATTTGGACCAGTCATCATCGTGAATGCGAGCGAATACAGCTGCGACGCCCTCATTGTCCTCCGCGTTCGCGCATCCATTCGTGTTCCACTTTATTGCTCACTCGAAGATGTCGTTCAGCTATGCACGCAGTTATCGGAACTGACTAGGGACTCACATGCGTTTGGGCCGCATAGGGAGTCGTACGTGAAGGAAGTGTTGCGCGAATTGTGGTCGTCTGTGGTCGAACCGATCACCTCTGTTTTGCAAGGGGACGTTCAGCTGCCGTTGGGCTCGCGCATCTGGTGGTGCCCAACATCGAAATTCACTCTCCTCCCATTCCATGCCGCGGGTCCCCATCGGGATGGGAAGAAGAATCTCATGGATATCTACGTTTCTTCATACGCTCCCTCCCTCTCGGCTCTTCTTCGTGCGCGCGACCGTCTTCGCTCCCAAAGGGAACACCGTGACGTCTCTAGGACACCAAGCGCGATCTCGTTTGCGGCCGTTGGTCAAGGGCGCCCAAGCGCAGACACCGGTTTAGGGCAGCTCCCAGAGGTGGAGCACGAAATCCAGAGGCTCTGCAACGAAACGAACATGCCCTCACAAGTGAAATTCGATACCGTCACCGGCCCTGCGGCATCCATGGAAGGCGCCGTGCAGGCCTTCCGGGACCATCGCTGGATCCACGTCGCCTGTCACGGTGCACAGCACGCCGAGAAGCCATTCGAGTCGTGGTTTGCGATGGGGGATGGCAAGCTCACGTTGATGCGTATCATCCAGGAGCGCTACACGAATTCCGAGTTTGCGTTTCTGTCTGCGTGCCATACGGCCAAGGGAGATGCGTCAACGCCAGATGAGGTACTCCATCTCGCGGCGGGGATGCAGTTTGCAGGGTTTAATGGGGTGATTGGGACGCTGTGGAGGGTGGACGATGCGGTCGCACATCAGGTGGTGACTCGGTTCTACAAGGAGATGTTCAAGTGCCCGGTCATCGATTTCGAAAATGCCGCTGCGGCGCTGAACACTGCGGT
>JBBPMS010000222.1:14923-35581 GCA_038090435.1 Phylloporus scabripes | reverse complement strand
ATTTTTGAAACGGGGATCTGAGTCAACACCAGACTCCCCTTCCATTACGTGCACACCTGTACTTGTATTCACCACTGGCAAATCTATGCAAATTCCAGTACAGTTGATCTTCCCCTCGCATGCCATGAAAGTCATTGATACCCGAGCCCTCATCGATAGTGGTGCAGACATCTCCTGCATCGACTGGGACTTTGTCCACAAACACCGCATCCCCACGCAGAAACTCGATGTCCCTCTCAAAGTACGAAACGTCGACCAGACTGTTAACCGGAATGGAGGAATCCGGTTCACTTGCACCTTGTACCTCAACATCGAAGGAGTCGCTCAGAAGACTCTTTTCTATGTCATGAACTGCGGCTGAGAAAACGTCATTCTTGGACTCCCATGGCTACGCCTTACAAATCCCACCATTGACTGGTCGAGACAGACCATTTTCATCCCTGAGACCTGCAACGAATCTAAAGAATTATACTCCTCATTCATTGCAGACAAACAACGACATGATGAACTCCTCCAAAGGTTCAAACTTCGCCCCCCTCGCCATGTTCATGTTGACGCTGTCACCGATGAATGACTCTACGAATTCCTGAAAGAAGAATCTGAGAACCAATACCTCGAACGAGAACATCGCAACTACCGCCTCTGCTGAATCGTTCGAGGAGATGTCAAACACTTCCTTCCATACTCCCCCGTCGTTCGAAAACTCACCAAGGCTATCGAACTCTCTGCCGCCGAAGAAAAGGCGAAACCACCAGTCATCCTCCCCCCAGAGTATGCTGACTATGCTTCCGTCTTTTCAGAAGAGGTGAGCCAACATCTTCCCCTATCGCGTCCCTATGACCATGAAATCAACCTCCGTGACGACTTCGTCCCAAGCATTGGGAAAGTCTACCCCCTCTCCCCTATAGAGTGAGAAGCCACCGAGAAATTCATCGAAGAAAACCTTGCCTCTGGAAAGATCTGCCCCTCCAACTTCCCGCAAGCTTCCCCTTTCTTCTTTGTTCAGAAGAAAGGCATAGACCTGACTGACCCAGAAAGCATCAAGAAACACATCCGTCCCTGTCAGGACTATAGAAAGCTCAACGAAGTGACCCGATGAGATGCCTACCCCCTGCTTCTCATCTCCGACCTTCTCGATAAACTGAAAATTGCACGTGTTTTCACCAAGTTCAACATCTGCTGGGGCTATAATAATGTTTGCATCAAGGATGGACATCAATGGAAAGCTGCCTTTATTACCCATAAGGGGCTCTTCGAACCTATGGTTATGTTCTTTGGTCTCTGCAACTCCCTCACCACATTTCAACGATTCATGAACGATTCATTCCGAGACATGATCACCAAAGGATGGCTCGTCATCTACATGGATAACCTCCTCATTTTTTCCCCCGATGAACAGACCCATACGGAACGCACCAAGCGAGTTCTTTAATGAATGAAAGAACTCGACCTCCACCTGAAGCTTGAGAAATGCAAGTTCGCCACTTCCGAGGTAGAGTACCTTGGGATGATAGTCAAACCAGACTCTCTCACCATGGACCCTGCCAAGCTTGACAGGATCGCTTCCTGGCCGACTCCAACCAAGGTGAAGGATGTTCACTCTTTCCTTGGATTTGCCAATTTCTATCGACGATTCATCCCTGATTATTCCACCGTCGCTCGCCCTCTACTCGACCTCACCAAAAAGACACACCCTTGGGAGTGGACCCCCTCTTGCGAACAGTCCTTCTGGATGTTAAAACGTCTCTTCCTGTCAAAACCCGTCCTTCATCTCTCCGACCTCTCTAGATCGTTTGCTATCACCACAGATGCTTCCAAGCATGTGAGTGGCACTATCCTCCTCCAAACTGATGCCAACGGAGATTGGCACCCTTGTTCCTACCTCTCCCAGACGTTCATCCCCGCCAAATATAACTACGACATCCACAATCGTGAACTCCTTGCAATCATCCACGCCCTCAAATCGTGGCGACATTATCTTCATGGTTCCCCTTTCCCTATACAGGTTTTTACAGATCATAAGAACCTCACTTATTTTCGCCAAGCCCAGAACTTGAACCGATGACAGGCTCGTTGGTTACTCGATCTCGCCAACTTCGATCTCAAAATCATTCATATTCCAGGCAAACTCTTCGCCGGTTCTAATGCCCTCTCCCGCCGCCCTGACCTCTGCCCTGACGATATTGTCAACAAGCACACCGTCCTCCTACCCGATTCCCTCTTCGTCAATGTCATAGACACCGTGCTGCATGACGCCATCTCCTCCTCCTCCCAGTCTGACCCCCTTGTCTTGGAATGCCTCCAAACTCTCAACTCCAACATCCCACACGCATTCCATTCCTGTCTTGCTGACTGGCAACTGGAATCCAGCATCCTCACCTACCGAGGTCATGTCTATGTTCCACCTTCTGGTACCCTCCGCCACAACATCCTCTCTCGTTGTCATGACCACGTCTCTGCCGGGCACCCTGGGTTCCTTAAAACCCACCAGCTGGTTGTGGCTGAATTCTGGTGGCCGGGCCTCGTCCAATTCGTTTGCAAGTATGTGAAGGGTTGCGCCGCTTGTCAACAAAACAAGTCCAACACTCACCCCACTGTTTCGCCGTTAACACCTATCACCTCTTCCTGCTCCCGCCTGTTCCAACAGGTCTCTTGTGACCTGATCACCGACCTCCCACTTTCTAGTGGCTTTGACTCCTTGTTGGTTGTGGTCGACCATGGCCTTATGAAGGGGGTCATTCTTTGCCCCACCAAGAAAACCATCACAGCCGAGGGTGTAGCCACACTCTTTTTCCACAAAGTCTACCTCCGTTTCAGACTCTATGACAGAATCATCTCTGATCGAGGTCCACAATTTGCCTCTGCCTTCGCCTGCGAGCTTGGTCAACTCCTACAATATGACCTCTCTCTCTCTACCACTTACCACCCTCAAACAGATGGCAAAACTCAATGCGTGAACCAAGAAGTCGAAACATACCTTCGAATCTTCTGTGGTGCAAACCCCGGATCATGGTCTGACATGATTTCCCATGCCGAATTCGCACACAATCACCGACCCCACTCCGTCACCAACCAATCTCCGTTTTACCTCATGATGGGCTATGAACCTCGTGCCCTTCCTTCCATCATCTCCGACTCTTCTATCCCCACAGTAGAGACCCACCTTAGATCCCTTGTCACCACTAGACAAAAAGCCCTCGCCGCCCACAAACTCGCCCGACAAGTAATGAAGTCTCTCAACAACTGTGGCTTCACCCCTTTTGCAAAAGAAGACAAAGTATGGCTTGAAGCCAGGAACTTGAAGCATTCCATCTCCAATCCCAAATTTGCCCTGAAACAAGAAGGACCCTTCACCATCACCAAGGTCTTCTCCCCCATCACTTATCAACTCCGCCTCCCCAAATCGTGGAGGATCCATAATGTATTCCACGCCTCCCTTCTATCTCCCTACCGAGAGAACAACGTACACGGCCCAAACTTCCCTGCTCCACCACCGGACCTTATAGAAGGGGAAGAAGAATACAAAATCGAGAAGATTCTATGCCACCATGGCATTCCGACGGCCCGAATGTTCCTGATCCAATGGAAAGGATACACTGCCAAAGAACACTCGTGGGTTGCTGAGTGGGATTTGAAATACGCAAAGTCCGTTCTCAAAGAGTATAAAAACCTTCACCCCACCGTCTTCCCCCCCTCACCCGCACCTCCATCATCTTGCCACCACTCCTCTCGCAAAACTTAGAAACAGACAATGACTTTCTCTCCTCCTCGCTACCTCATCCCACTCGCTTCTCCCCTGTCTTACACTGCGTCATCTATGTCCACTATCTCCCCTACCGCTGACACCACAGAAACGCCTTCTCCTGCCGCTTCATCCGCCCTGGTCGATGAACCCCCGTCCTCTACCCTTGCATCCCCTGGATGGGAACGTCCAAGCCTACCCAGAGTTACCCTCATCGAAGAAGATGACCACGGGAGCGATGGACTCCCAACATTACCGATTCCACCTCTGCCTCGTTTTGCCACCCATCTTTCCTCCCCTACGTATTATTCCTTAAATTCTATCACGTCCATCGACGTCCCCCACTATGCCAATTGCCTCCAAGACCCCCTTCCTATAGCAGCGACCCCACATGTCCATAACCTCTTGACCTTCAGCCATCTCACCTGCGCACTAGATAGCTATCTTGACAACAGATCTGCCCTAGCCCATCTCTACAGCGCATATCTTCAGGTAGAGACCATCAGGCTTCTTGTATCCACCCCAACCCGTAGTCAAACAGCCTATGACTTGCAACTCACAGTCACCCGCGCCCGTAACGTTATTCGAGCTGACCTGATGGCTGCCATGAACCAACTGGACATGCCAGAATTCCTTGCCGACGTCAACGCCTACCTAGCTCGACAAAATTACCATTGTCTTGCTTGCTTCACAACAACCCCCTCTGCATCCTCTTCCCTGCTCAAGTCCGACAAAATCAGAGCAATCAACAACGCTGAAGCAGTGTACTCTTTTGAACAGGACAACGACCACCTCCTGTTACGACTGGCTTGGGTAAAGTCGGTCATAGCCCTTCAAAGATGTCACGGGGTCAAGGATATAGCTACACAAATGTGCTACAGAGTATCAAGGTGACGGCCACAGAGATGTGCTGTGGTGTCAAGATGATGGCCACAGAGATATGTCACAGTGTCAAGGAAACAGCCACAGAGATGTGCTGCAGTGTCAAGGTAACGGTCACAGAGATATGCCGCAGTGTCAAGGTATCGGCCACAGAGATGTGCCGCAGTGTCAAGGTACGTCCGCACGAGTGCGACGCAGTGTCAAGGTCAAGTACGGCCACATGAATGCGCCGAAGTGCCAAGGTCCTCGTGTTTTATTGACGACGAGGGAGGCTGCCAAGGTCCTTTGGATCGAAGGCCCGCAAGGGAGGTGACAAGGTACAAGGTTTACGAGGAGAGGTCGCTTTAGGTAGCGACCGAACCGTCAAGGGGGCAAGAGACGAGAGAAAGGAAAACAGGTGCTTGATTAGTTGTACTCGATGACAAGTGGTAGTCGAGATACAAGAAGGGAGATCAAGCGTAAGAAATACATAAAGATAATGAGAGGGTATATATACGTCCATAATGGGTTTAGGGCCGGTAGGTTTAGGTCCGGTCATAGAAGGTCAAGGAACATCATGGAAAAAGGATAACTAAGTAAGAACGAGTCATCAAAGCTGATAGACTCGGTTGGAACTTTGGAGGAAGTGAGTGATGATCAAGCAAGTGGTAATTGAGTCATGTGATATGATTAGGTCATCGTGAAAGGAAATAAAGTTCGTCGAAGAAGAAAAGAGAAATAAATTGTAACACCTCCCCCCGAACCACCCATGGTATAACAAAGCCTGTTATACCTGCCAACGTCTGGGCCATCAGAGGGTCTATTGCACTCTCTACCAGTGCCCAATCTGCCTTCGCGTTGCGCCTAGACATGCATAGGTACGATGTCCCCTTCGACGCCGCAGGCAGCAATTCTCTTCTTCGTCTTCGCCCTCTTCTCCGTCGGTCATCCGTTCCCCCGTTCAAAACACTTGTCACTCTCGTTAGATGCATCCCACTCGCAGACCTCCTCATCGTCCTACTCATGAACGATCCTCCTCTCCTGGGAATGACATGTACGACGACGTTGCCAAAGCAAACATGACTGGCTCCCCCGGTTACTACTAAGGAAGGTCCTCGTCGCTGTCTCGGACATACAACAGGGGTAATGTTACGATTTATTTCTCTTTTCTTCTTCAACGAACTTTATTTCCTTTCGCGATGACCTAATCACGTCATATGACTCAACTACCACCTGCTTGGTCATTGCTCACTTCCTCCATAAGTTCCAACCGAGTCTATCAGCTTCGATGACTCGTTCTTACTTAGTCATCCCTTTTCCATGATGTTTCTTGACCTTCTATGATCGGCCCTAAATCCATCATGGACACATATATATTCTTTCATCGTCTTTGTGTATTCCTTACACTTGATCTCCCTTCTTGTACCTCGACTACCACTTGTCATCAAGTACAACTAATCAAGCACCCATTTTCCTTTCTCTCGTCTCTTGCCTCCTTGACGGTTCGGTCGCTACCTAAAGCAACCTCTCCTCGTAAACCCTTGTACCTTGTCGCCTCCCTTGTGGGCCTTCGATCCCAAGGACCTTGGCAGCCTCCCCCATCGTCTATTGAACATGAGGACCTTGGCACTTCGGCGCATTTGTGTGGCCGTACTTGACCTTGACACAGCAGCACATCTTTGTGGCCATTTCCTTGACACTGCGGCACATCTTTGTGGCCATTTCCTTGACACTGCGGCACATCTCTGTGGCCGTCATCTTGACACCACGGCATATCTCTGTGGCCATCACCTTGATACTCTATAGCACATTCATGTGGCTATATCCTTGACCCCATGACATCTTTGAAGGGCTACGACCGACTCTACCCGAGCCAGTCATAACACCTTTCTACTAGGAAGATATCCTCCCAAACTGGTCTAGGGAAGTCTACTATGGCCAGGGTTATCAAAGAGATTCATCCAAGCAAGGAAAACATCAAATTAGGCCCTTCTTCTAAGCTTTCTCCTGCTGACAGAAAAAGAATTGTCTCTAGTATTACCTCTGGCAAGGTTGAAAATGCTGTCCAGGCAACCCATCTCATCAATTCTGTCCTGTCCTGTCCTGTCTCTGAAACAACCCTTAACCACTAGCCTGGAGGGGCATAGTGATCTCAAGCTACTTCACTAGTAGAGAAGATAAAGGAATTGCCAAACAGTCTGTAAGCATTAAAGCATAGTGGTAATGAGGCTGAGTGGAGTGCTCAAGGGGAAAAACCAAGAGAACTTGACTGGAGTTCTCTGGCCAGCTCTTGGGCTTTTATATACTACTCTAGGATTTGTATATGTTTGTATCAAATCTACCGATAAGTGTCCATAATAAGTAAGTAAGAGTCCATGTGATTCTTTGTGAGGCAGTGTGTACAGGTATTATGCACAGCTGAGCAGAGCCTTGCATAGCCAAAGGCAAGGATCAGGTGAGATGGAGTTCTGGAGGCTGTGGGGCATAACTGGATAAGATCCATAGGCAGTGGGGCATAGCCTCAGAGCTTAGCCATGTACAGGTGAGCATAGCCTTCTTATCTCTGACTCACTATGACTCGAGTGAGGAGAATATGATTAGATGATAGTAATAATAGCTGACCATGACTTGAAAGGAATTTGAATAGTGTGACAGCACATGGCCGAAGGAAGCAGCTGATGACTGTCTTGAATAACAAGTCTAGCCAATGCCATCGGGTTCAAAGAATTAGTGATGTAATCGTAATTAGTCAACAAGGAAATTGAAAGATGAGGACTTAGCATTGAGACACATCATAGATAAGGTCATGTGACTTGAAAAGATAAGATAAGATGGTGAAAAAGGTAGCGTTTGTAACAGTCTCTTTTCAAACTGTTTGTAATGTGCTAAAGTCTGCATCTCTAAAAGCTATAGTCAAGAAAAAGAAACCACTCTTGTCTATTAGACATAGGAAACATAGGTTGGCCTTTGCTTTCAAGCACCAACACTAGACTGTGGAGGACTAGACTAGGATAATTTGGTCAGATGAGACCAAGATTAACAGGATTGGGTCAGATGAAAGAAAGTATGTGTGGAAAATGGTAGGAAAACCTTTGCAAGACAAGGAGGTACAGGAAACAGTAAAGTTTAGAGAAGGTTCCTTGATAGTTTGGGAATGCATGGGCTGGAATGGAGTGGGAATTCTTGCAGAGGTGGAAGGGAGGATGAATGCTAAGCAGTATGTCTCCATTTTGGAGGATAATCTGCTTCCTACCATAGAATATTCTGGAATTCCTAAGGAGAGCATTATCTTTCAACAAGATAATGACTCCAAGCACACTTTTAAAAGAGCCCAGGAGTGGCTAGAATCTCAAGGTATCAAGGTTCTTTATTGGCCAGCACAATCTCCAGACCTTAATCCTATTGAACATCTTTGGCAAATCCTTAAAAAGAAGCTCAACAGCCATACTACACCACCAAGAGGGGTTTAGGAGCTTTGGGAAAGGATTAATATGGAATAGGGCAAGATAGAGGTTGAGGAATGTCAAAGATTGATAGAAAGCATGCCTAGAAGACTAGAGGCAGTGATAAAGGCAAAGGAAGGGCATACAAAGTACTAAAATTGTAAAGTAGAGATATTGCTCAAATAAGTGTCCCAATGACATGTCATTTTGAAATGGTTATATCTCAATCCTATGGCAACCAAATCACATGACTAAGGGCTCATCTTCAGGGCAGGGGTTAGGGCTATTTATGACCCTGCAAGGGTTAGAGCTGATATATTTTAGTTCTTTTGCAAATATCAAGTCTTTTCAAAATGCCCCAATATTGGGACACTTATTTGAGCCACTGTAAAACTGGCAACCCGGCTCGAATTCCTTGAACCCTTTTAGGGTTCAAGGAACCAACTTATGTAAGCTGCTGATTAGTAATCTCCATCCTTTTTCTCGCACTCAGCTGTACATGATGCAGCTATGTCTGGTGCATCTCATCATTGGCACTATTGTATATCTTAATTTGATTGCTGCCTGATATTATTCCCATCAACTGCATATTGCATGTATAGCTCCCACAGCTGGGTCTGAGGGTCCAGAAGTGCCCAGAGGGCTTCCAAGTGGTGATCACCGCTTACGTAACACGTTTAGACTGAGACTGCGCCGCGACAGAAGTCACATGATTATGGCTCACTTTCCACTCATTGGACGGCTTTCATTCAAAGAATACCTTGCACTTTTCATTGGCTTCTCTATCCTTGGAGTGGAGACTCTCCTCCGCTTCATCGTACTGCTCCTCCCGAAATCTGTCGTTGCCTGGTTTTATCATCGCTCTCAAGTGCTCTTTGACCGTTTCGCGGGCCCTCCTAGCAAAGCGACTGGAGAACAAGCCTTTATCTCCGCTATTCGGGCTGCGAAAGATTTTGGGGAGTTGTGTGCGCTCTATGAATATGTGTACGAGGAGCACGTCGTGCTAACCAAGGATGGTTATCTTTTGACACTGCACCGCATTCCCAAGCGTAAGGATGAGCCTGTCGTTGCTCGTCGCTCGGAATCGGATACGACGAAGCCAGCAGTCTACCTCCACCACGGGTTACTCATGAACAGCGAGGCGTGGCTCTGTCTGACAGACGAGGCCCGTTGCTTGCCCTTCGTGCTTGCGGAGCAAGGTATGTGTTTGGAGGATGTGTTTGATGGTGGGGTACTGACCTTGATCTGGAGGTTTTGATGTTTGGTTAGGGAATAATCGGGGCAACAAGTACTCTAAAAAATCTGTTCACCATAAGCCGAGTTCCGCCAAATTCTGGAACTACAGCCTAGACGAGTTTGCTTGGCATGATATTCCCGACTCTATTGAATACATCCTCGCTCGTACCGGCGTAGGCAGTCTCGGTTATGTTGGCTTTAGCCAAGGCACTGCGCAAGCATTCGCCGCGTTGAGTATCAACCCGCAATTGAATGAAAAGGTGAATGTGCTCGTTGCACTTGCGCCGGCAATAAGCCCTGCTGGATTGGCTACCCCTGTAGTAGATGCACTCATGAAGGCCTCGTAAGTTATTTGTCCTCTACCTTGGTGCATCATTTTCGTTGATCATCACTCGTCTCGTTACCTCTTCTGCAGTCCGACCTCAATATACCTCTTCTTTGGGCGAAAAGCAATCCTGTCCTCAGTTGCGATCTGGCAACAGATCATATATCCACCGATCTTCACCGCTATCATCGATACCGCACTCAGTTTCCTATTCTCCTGGGATAGCCGTAATATCACCACCTCTCAAAAGATGGCAGCCTACACTCACTTGTACTCGTATGCATCCGTCAAGTCCGTCGTACACTGGTTCCAGATCATGCGCGAGTCTGCCTTCCAGATGTTTGACGATGATATTCCCATCTTTGGCACGCCTGCAAACTCAGGGAAAGCTTACCGCCCCGTGCGGTTCCCTACTCGGAACATCGAGACGCCCATTTTATTGCTGTACGGCAACAGGGATAGCCTCGTGGATATTGACGCAATGGTCGGTGCCTTGCCATCACGCTGCACTAGAGTGAAAACATTAGATGGGTATGAGCATCTGGATGTACTGTGGGGCAAAGACATCGACAAGGATGTGTTCCCGGAGGTCGTCAATGCGCTGCGTTTGCACTGCGAAAGCCCAGCTGGGCAAATAGGCAATGGTGCAAAAGTATTTGAGATGGAAACAGATTTGGATATCGAAGGGTATTGAATATTGAACGCTTACGTGGGGTTGGATTTTGCCTCGGGGGCAAATAATTTTATGTCGTTTATTGTCACGGACACATACAGCCTAGACCGTTATAATCCTGCTATCACGTTCAAGTGCTCTCTTTACCATGGCCTTGATCAAGAATTTTGAATCGAGTGTTGTCATATCCAGTGTTGGTCAGAGGTCAGAAGTCTCGCGACATAGAATCATCCTGTCAAAAGGGCAACGTCCCCCGAGAACCTTCCTTGTCTACTCTACTGGGCAAGGACTACCCAGGATGCTATGGCTTTCATATTGAGTTCTATGTACCAAACTATTTGTAGTAAAATACCATGGTATGTGCATGGAATATCGACATTCCTTAGTTTTGCTTTTGTCGTGGCTGGTCTAGCCAGCTGGATCGGGGTGTTCACCCAAACATTTCGATTGGCATTACTTCTTGGATTTTGTCTTCAACTCCGGCGGGGTCTACAGGGTATTGTGCTTGCGTCCCTTCTTAGTGATACCCTCGCCGTCGACACGCCTGTTGGTTCTGATCCCGACGCTTTTTCTTTTTCTTCTCATTGAGCATCTTCTCAACGCTTTCAGTGAGGTCCACTTCCGCTTGCTTTACGGTACTTTCGTATGTAGGCTGAGGAACCTCAGCTCCCCGACCTTTCCGTTTCTCGGCTTTGCGCTCCGCCTTTCGGCGCATTTTTTCCGTTGCCATGCCCTGGTCACGAGCGCCATCTTCAGATGCTGAGCAAGCACCTGATATCTGGGAAATTGGCGAGACGGTGGGAACCTGACTGCCTATGCCTTTTCGCGGTGACTCCCCCTCTTCTGACGGGAATGTGCGCGACAATCCAATTCCCAGCCTTGCGGTACCAAGGCCGGGCGTAGTAGAACGAGAGAGGGCTGGTGGTGTTGATGGTAGTGCAGAAGAAGCCGCCGAGCGAGAAAAAAGTTTTTCGTTGAAGTAATCTGCGACACTCTTTGCTGATGTCGTTAGGTTATCAAGCGAGGGTGAAGTAGGTTGAAGATCAGGGGTAGCCGAGGGTGGCGAGGTCGGAACAGGGGTCGGTGTCGATGTGGACACAGATGAAGACGGTGCAATTCCGAGAATCTCTGAGATGGCTGATGCAGATTTGTCTGCGATACGTTTCGCGGCCCGGATGCGGGCACGATGACTATCAATAACCAACTCAGTATGATATATCGACATGTGTTAGGACTTACGCCATTGGACGAGGTTTGGATATCGATTCAGAATGGGAACTCGAAGAGGACTGTGTCGACGTAGAGAGAGAGTTGCGACTGACAGCGGGGTCAGAAGAGATATCGGAATCAGATTTTTGGTGTCCATACTTCTTATCCTTCTTCGGTTTCTTTCTCGTATTCTCCTCAGAATCGGGATGGGCCCCGTCTCTGTGTTTCCGTTTCTTTCCAATCGTCAGAGAACTATCATCACTCAAATTTTCTTCGGCTGCCTCCTCCCGGGCGGCTACGAATGTTTTGCCACCGATCTCTATCTCTAGTGCAGTCGCATCGTCCTTGGCACCGGCTTCTCCTTCCTGGTCGACACTTTCATTCAATCTCTTCAGCAACGCCTCAAAATCCTTGTTTTGCTTCCACGCGATACCGTTTGGATCTCGTTGATGTTGCGCTCCAACGCCCATCATATCGAGTTTGTGTTGCACCTTGATATGCGTCTTCATTCCCTCGCCTGAGGCTCCAAGACCCTGGGACGCATCCCACCCAAACTTGGAGAGATAAGAGAGGCCGAAACGAGAGGCATCTGTAGACAGCGGAAGCTGTGAGGGTATTAAGGAGATGGTAGGCGAGTACTCACCGTCTGCCCAGCTCAGATTCCGTGGATCTGCAGGTATGCGTTGCTTTCGTTTTCGGTCTGCGAGACCCATCAAGTACACAGCCACTTGGTTGACACAACTCATAAGAAGCACAGCCACGAATTCCATACCTGCTGCCAGTACTACTACCAGGCTACTGTACTGCGTTCATTACTGGCCACTCATTTGCAAAGCCATTCATCTGGGCCAGATGTTCAAGTCCACGTACTCGGCCCCAACGAGACGTGAATGCCTTCTGCTCGCTCTCCTCCTCCTTGCATTGCTATCCTTGTCGAAAACTGGTATTGACATTCAGAAAACATACACTTCAAGCATAGTTTTCGAAAATGCTCTCCAGAAGCACGATTCCAAATCAGACTTTGCTCTGCAGGACATTCAGATCCCATCTGCCAATTCAGAACATTGGCGCACGCGTGTTTCGTGGTCCTCCCAGCAAGCACCGCCATCAACAACTATCCTCTCCCATGTCCCTGGTACGGGTCTCATTCGTCAACCCGATTTACTATGGCTAATGCCCGTATTCAAGGCTGGACGATATTGGACAATCTTTATTTGCTGAATGGGACCATCTTTGTCGTCACGGACGACCCAGAGTCCATTCCAGATAGAAAAACCATCACTTCAACAGGTATCAGGATATCAAACGATCCTAAGGCTGTCGCAGCTCGTCTGCCGACTGATCGCGAGCTCCGTGTTATCACGACAGGCGAGGCGCAAGAGCTGTTCGGCACCAGTGCAGACCTCATTGACGGGACAACGGTACGTCGTTATTAACAGAAATCAGTACCCTTGTTCTAACAGTCGCGTTAGTGGATTGTTAACGAGCACCCACAATTGTATGTTCACTGCAACTTGTGCGAGACTGCTGAATCACTACGTTTTCTTAGCATCACACATTACTATCATTGGTCTGCGGAGCTCTTCTTCGGGTTCTGGCGCACATATTCTTCATTGGACCCTTTGATCGCTGCCGATGGATCATCGTCGCTCCCCGCCCTGCGTCATGTCTGGTTCTCCCACGCCGATGCCGACCACTGGAGAGACTATGCCTCAATGAATGAATGGGTCCTCCGCAGTTCCTTTCCTTCTGTAACCATGGAATACTCTGCGGATTGGCAGGACCGCGCCGAGATGGGGCGGCCCATGATCCTTGATCGTGTCATCTTCTCCGATCGCTCAGCAGCGATGAAGGGTAACGACTTTCTGCGTACGGGACGTATTGCCTCCGAGGCGTTTGCGCTCCCAGGGAGCACACACTGGTGGAGCATCATTAGGGGCGCGGTCACGAAATTCACTGGGCTGGACGAAAACGTCGACGATGGATCAACACCGGTCATCACGTACATCTCACGCCAGGGATGGGGCCGCCGCACACTTATTCAAGAGGACCATGAGAAGCTTGTGAAAGAGTTGTACAAGCTGCGTGATCAATATGGAGTCGAGGTGAATGTCGTGAGCATGGATAAGCTCACGCACGCAGAACAACTCAAGCTAGCTGCGCGGACCACGGTGAGTGTCATGATATCTAAAGGAGTAGCTAAGAAACATCTGATTTTGTTGGTCTGCTTGCCGGTCCGTTCCTGTGGGAAATGAACTGTCAGATCATGATGGGCTTGCACGGAAACGGGCTGACGGCACTTGTGTGGATGAAACCTACCCCAAGATCGACGGTGATCGAATTCTTTTATCCTGGTGGGTTTGCACATGATTACGAATATACCGCGCGAGCTCTAGGGATGGTTCACTATGGGGTTTGGAATGACAAGTGCGTATCAGCGGGTCGTCTTTTGTTCACCTTTCTGATGATGAACGGTTGTGTGCGATGTAGGACGTTCACAAATCCCGAAGTGCCACCGGTGAATTATCCGGCAGGATTTCAAGGGAACAGTATACCGCTCAACGGCGAGACCGTTGCAAAATTGTGTTTGGAGATACTGCAGTTACCCGCCTCTACCGGGAATTGAGCAGACTTTTATCTAACGATAAGATGTACTTTGGTCCATTTATCATCCATATGTTTGAGCGTTTCTGGTACTTTGTACGTGTAATGCGCGTGATGTCACGTGTGTGACATGACGCGTTATCTTCCACGCGTTGATCAAGTTTCTGGTATGCTTCCTCCAAGGCAAACCCAAATCATCAGCTATTGTCATTTAAATCTCGCTCGACTGAATGGAAACCAGAACATTACAGGTTATCCGTGAGTTTCAGCTCTGGAACTGATATTACGCCTTTTGTTGACTCCAGTGGTTGTCGAGCAGTTCGCGTATTGTACACGGTCAACAACAATCCGCAATATATTCTAGCCAAGTCATCGTCCCAAGTCCCCGTTATTCCATGCAATGAAAGCACAGCACAGCCGGCTGCCAATGAACCTGCATATGCACGAGCCCCACTTAAAGCTTGTCTTGCTGTAGTGTGTGACTCTAGGTGAGTGCCCCGCCTTTTCAACGGAATGTTTCTCACCCCAGGGCAGCCCAGAACTTCTGCAGGACCCCGCACGAGACTTCTCTCTCTATTTCCTCGATCCTCTAGAAGCGCAGCCCCTACCTACAGGTCTGGCACACGCTCCCCACAATACTAGCTCACCACGCGGCGTGGCGGTTGCCCTTGGGCTTATGTCCCGGGCTCTCGAGTCAAGCGATTCGACGAATGTATTTGTCACTGGTACCATTATTCCGAGTGCTTCGCCAGCCCTTGAAGTAGTCTGTGCCCTTCGAGAGGTAGTATGCTTCAGGTGTCGTCGCAGCTTCGCATCGACCAATTTGTTTCGTTCATGATCGCTCATATTACTATTCCTCCCCGCAGACTAAACGCATGCCAAAACCTACGCTACACTCGTATCCACCCCTGGGCCCCATACCTACACTTGTCACATCTCAGCTCCATCACCCTCCTCATCCTTTTCAACCCGCTGGGATGAATTGGTTATTTAACTCTCACCCGCAGCTTGATCAGCGGCAAACTTTGACCCGTTCAGCTGACTTTCCCGAAGTCTACATCGGTCCCCCGCGGCGTGCTCGCGGTCGGCCAGAGGGATCCACTTCCTCAAAGTCAAAGGTGAAAGCCCAAGCCCGTTCCTCTTCTCCCCCTGGTAACGTGGATCCTTGTAAGCAGAACTTCGCCACTAACGGCAGTACTCGCAGGGCCGAGTTCCTCTGATGCAGTCGGTCAGTCTGAACCCAAGCAGACGGTGGTGAGGGGGTCCAAGCAGAAGACTAAACCTAGACCTCCGCGACCTCCGCCTACATACTCACCCTTTATCTGCGCACCATTGACGCGCAACATTGGGACAACAGCCCAGGAAGGTGATGAAACCGGCGTATCTGTATTGAACCAGCTATCGCACCTAAAGAATGACGGCCTGACGAAACCTAGCCAAAACCAACCACATGTAGAACCTGATCGCCGACCACAATCACACCTTCATCCGACGCATGACCTGCTGGTGGGATTGCTATTTGCGCTCTCATCTACTTCCAGAACGTCTACAGGAAACACGGCCCCCGAACAGCAAGCGACTCTTATGTCGGTGCTTCAAGGACTGCTTACTTCTAATTCTCATTTCATTAAGCCGGCGACGGGTGAGAGACTACCCGCAAATATCGGGGAGACGACCCCCAAAGATACGCATGGGAATAACACTGCAGGCGATGAGCATGACGATGGCGACTCGGATGTCGTCATCCTTGACTCTTCGACCATTGACACTACCATATTCCGCAAGGCGAGCGCCAAACACCCATCAACTGGCGACCAGGGTACGGGTTCCTCTCCTCTACCTGCAAGCACCCCACCTTCCGTACCGGAGAACACATCGGTGTCCTCCCAGACATTAACACCGTCTGACGCACCTGAATCGATATTGACAGTCACAGTAGACTCGGAGACACCGAAGCGCAATTTTTCGAGTTGGGAAGGAAAGGGTGACAACGCTCCAGATGTGCCAACCACGCCCACCCCGTCCCGGACGCGCAAACGAAAATTGGACGAATACAACCAGGATCAAGCGCACTGGTCCATGCCATTGTCCCCTTCCTCGCCTTCGCCGTCTGTAGTGCGCACGTCCAGCTCAAGAAGAGTCGTGACCTTGAAAAACCAAACCCAATCTTCGCCGACAGGTGGGCCAAGGTCGATATCGTCCCCTTCTGTGCGACTACCTTCAATGCTTGCCTCCATGAGGGGCATAGCAACATCAAATGCAGGGTCCAGCCGTTCTTCAATCCCTTCAATGCATGAACATACGGCTCTTTTGGCCACCAAGAAAACGGGGAACCAATCAACTGCACTCGTTTCAAAGCCAAGGCCAGACCATGGCATCCCGTCGGCCTCATCCTCACTAAAGCGAAGACGTACTCTTAGTGAATTCATGGCAGAACAAGAAGCACGGAAAAACCTGAAGCTTTGCAAACAATCACACTTGGAATGGAAACTGGGTACGGGTGGTTTTCGGGTTTTCGCATCGTTCTTGCGCTCACAACATTTTGCGTTTTTCAGGAACGGAGGTTTCTACGGATGCGCTATTACATCCGGCCTTGTCGCGACCTGACGACTTGCAGCCAATATCAAAATATTCCGATTCATCCCCTTCCCGGCCTCTGTTTAGATCTGATTCAATGGTTTCTGCATTGCAACCCCCCGCCTTGACTTCTCAGTCTGGTATCATGCCTACCACGGCTAACTCCACCTCCACCTCGTCATCTACGATCACGTTGACATCTAATGGTTCATCTACATCTACTTCGATTGGTCAAACCAAGAATCCCTTCAAAAATTTCGTTGTGCCTGCATGGGCTCGCACCAGCACCGCAACGCTTCCGCGACTTTCTGAGGAAACACTTGCCCGCCAGAAGGCCGAGCAGGAAGCCAAGAAAGCCCAAGCGTCATTAAGGAGACGCGAAGCCGCAAGAGCGAAACGCAAACAACGCCATCGCGCAGATAGCCCATCCAAAGATTCCTCTGATGAAGACAACGAGATTGCCACGGGTGATATAAAACAACGATCACTGCTTCCATTGTCGTCGAGTCCTGCGCGGGACGCTCCTATACCAAAACCTCCCACTCTTCCTGTGTTTGCCTCCGATGGGGTGGCACCCATCGCGACCTCACCGCCTCGATCGCACTCCCAATCCATGGTTCCTACGGTCCCGAGCACACCACCAAAGAAATTTCTCTCCTTATCGGGGTCTGGATCGCGTCACACGCCGAGCAAGTCTGGCTCTTGCTCGCTATTCACGCCGTCCGGTCAAGACTCGATGTCATTATTCACCCCCAGCACTCCTAGCGTCACGCAATCCCTGACCCGATCTAGGTTCACCCCACGCTCGCCCACTGCGCTTCGCTGTGCGGGAGGCGCGCAAATGTCACCCAGAAAGGGCGTGTTGCAGACGCCCCGAACGCCGCGACGCAATGAGAGCGACCAATATATATGTACGCCTAGAAACCCGCGCACAGATAGACACTTGTTATTCGGGTCACCGAGCCTAGTCAACCGTACTCCCCAGACACAAACTGGGATGGGCACGAGAACGTTTTTGTTGCCTCCACCCTCTCCTTGTACCCTGCGGACGGCCCAGGGACGCAGACAGGTGTCAGGTTCTACACCGACCATGCTTCAGGGTCCTGGGACACTATCACAGGTGTCTTCGCGGGATGCGCACACTCAAGAGGTCCAACGGAAAGATTGTGAAGAAGTTGACGATACGCTCAAGTTGACCGAAGCCCTTGTCGGGAATGCGGTGTCTCCCCCAGCAAAGCCTCATCCTCGTAGAAATAGTGAACCAAATGACATCAACCCTGACGGCGACGCAGATCTGGCGGAAGAAGCTTCTAGCCCGCTGCCGCCTTCATCGCCTCTCCCAGCGAGTCCTCTCTCAAGCCCGGGTACCACAAAGTACCACGACAACCACGCTCTGCACGATGCAAATGGCCAGAGAGCCGCGGATGCGGCGTGGCTGCTCTCAGACGACAGTATTGATCCGACCGCCGCTTGGTTCACCGACTCTGATGCCGGCGCATGGCTCACTGAGACGGAGGCATGGCTGACGGACACGGAGGGCGAACCGCTCCCAACCGACTCTGATGGTGCGTGGCTATCTGACTCGGGTGCCGTCTCATCCGCCTTTGGGAACCTTGGGTCCTCCCTCCAGAACTGGCTCTCTGACGAGGCAGACTTGGAGGAGACGGATGGTGAAGTGGACATGGGGATGCGCGCAATGCACCAGGACGACGCAGGGTTCGGCACGGATGCTTTTCGAAGAGCGTATGAGTCGCTTGTGGAGCATGGGGAAGGAAGCGCCGACGCGAATGAGGCCCTCGACGGGAATGCAACTCTGGGGCCTGCAACGCCATCCGACACTGGCTTAGGCAGACCGATTGGGTCTGACTTTTGGGACACCATAAAGCCACTTATGGGAGACGGCGCGCTGAACGATGAGGGAACAGCGCCCGGGGCTGTGCATGATGTTCACGCGTTGTTGGACAGTCTTGTGGGTACTTGACGATATATTGTAGCTGTTGAAAACAGGTTAGCTGTAGCAATATCGTCCGCACTTAACTATCTATGATAAGTGTTGCTACTTTCAGTGAGACAGCTAGTATTAGCTGACTGTCGGCTCACGCCCAATGAAGTACTACTATTAGATTACCTGATCGTGAGATTACTCTGCTACATGGAACACAGCAGAGAACTTCCAGTGCAATTACTGGAATACACTGGAGGAACTGTCCATCTGTGGGCTTTGTGATGAACTTTTTGGGGGGTTGTGCTGCGTGCAACAGTGAGGTTTCCAAACCTCGGGACTTTTACGGAGATGACCAAGAACATTCTGATCTAGGTTAATTAATGTGTCAAGCTCGCACGGCTGGTCCGACTACAAAGCTATCCTCATACCATGCTGTATGGGAACTTTATGGCAAGACAAGTGTTCTCCCATGTCCTAGGCCATAGCAGGCAATTTTAATGGTCAGCTGCCCGAACTAGTTCGCACGTTGAGCCCAATTCTGTTTCCTCGCCAGTTGAAGCGCACAGCACAGTGCTAACCGCCACTCTCTTAAACTCTTGTTTGGGGGAAAAATCTTACCCCCTCTCATTTTCTGGCACGCAGTGCAGTTATCAGAAATAGCCCATGTTGTTTCAGACCCGCACAAAGTCCAGTACGCCGTCTTGGTCACCGATGGCCGATCGACGATCGTTCGTAAGTCACTCATTTATCTATCCAGATGTGCGCCATAAGATAGACCACTGCTTCAATGTAGCTCATGTGACGGAGGACGAAAATATGTACATAGCACGTTAGAAACACGACACAAAAAACGGAATCGGCTGGACCAGGAGAAAGAAATAGCAGTGAAGGAATGGTCTACTAAAACAATATGTCTGATCTGCGACGAGTAATGTTCCCAAATTTCCTGTGCCTACATATGCTTACTCTTCAAGTGTTTCTTCCAGCTATCCTGCCTCGAGAACGACTTGCCAGGGGGACAGTGTTGACAGTAGAACCGAACATGATAATGGCTATCTGCGTGCCGAGCGAAATTTCCTCTCTTGATTGGTGTGTTGCATGCTGAACCTGTCTTGGAGTCGAATAACCGACAAATGATCGTCGCATCTTGACTACCAGAAGCTTGGTGTTCCATGCAAAGATGACGAAGAAACGCTAGCCTATTGGATGCAACGTGGCCACACTGCCCAACCAAACCATGTGTATACCACGAGCACCGAAACGGTTGATCTTCCGCGCGTGCTGTCGGAACGGTATGAGAATCGCTGGACAGAACGTCTGGCGACGAGAGCTGGGAAGCAGAAATGATCTCTGGCGCAACGTGGGCGAGTGTCGGGTTTGTTGAAATGTTATTCACAGGATATTCTTGGGGCTTATTCGTCCATTCCGTCAGAGCCAGGAATTCCACACCCTGAAGAAAGGCGGTTTAGGGCTAGCCTGGTCTCCTTGAAGCAGCAGTATAAAAAAAATTGACCTCAGACTCAGTCCCCTCAGCGAGGGGTCCTTCCACTCTCGACGGCGATCTGTGGAGGACTCGAGATCAGGCAATTCACGATGGTATGTTCAGCATAACTGACGGATTATTGTCAGGGATTATTGCATCAGGGAGCTCGCTGTATTTCACCTCTGTCAGAAACCATTCCACTGGAGAGACAGCGCATCCTTACCCTCCAACGAATAGGCTACGATGGTCCCTCGGAAATGCGACTTCAGCGGTTAGCCCCAAGTGGGGTACCATGTTTGGATCGTTATGCGATATTTGCTCATCATGCCATTGCATGTTGACCGCTACAAGGGTATGTTGGGTTGCCAGTGGTATAAATATGCATTCGTACTGACAGCATGGCAGGTTTTTATAGAACATTCGCATGGCAAAATCCCTCGCGCTGGGCCGCCTGGGCACTGCGATTCGAGAAGCAAATTGGTTCGTTCTGTTTAGAATATTGGACTGGCGGTTATTTATCCTCAATCAGACAGTATTGCCGCCTTTTCTACGGTGACGTA
>JBBPMS010000222.1:0-14828 GCA_038090435.1 Phylloporus scabripes | reverse complement strand
GTAAAATCCCTCGCGCTGGGCCGCCTGGGCACTGCGATTCGAGAAGCAAATTGGTTCGTTCTGTTTAGAATATTGGACTGGCGGTTATTTATCCTCAATCAGACAGTATTGCCGCCTTTTCTACGGTGACGTAGTACATAATCAGATGCACCAACTACGTCGTGCCTTTCTTCATGTGCGGGCCGCGGCCCCGGGTTCAAAAATGAATCTAGCAGAAGTGGGGAAGGAGTACGTCCTCCACTACGTCGTCTTGTCCTTGTTCCCGTAAACCCTGCGAACGTGCGACACTAATTTGTGCTGACAACACGAACTGGGTGGGAGAGGATCAATCTCCATTCTTGGGCTCCAGCCGCGGAGTTTTGGCGGTCGCAAAGTGTGACTCGACGTGAACAACTACCCGACACCCAGGCCACAGGTAGAAGGTGAGCAGCGTGCCGAGTTTCTCTCATTCTGCGGGCTTGTGTAAAATGACAAGTCATACTCCGCTAACTCGCCGAGCATCAGGTTAGATGCCAGTGCCTTGGCATGGTCACATCACGCCGCTTCAGGTTTTGGGGTCCGCTAATTCAGTTATTGGAATGGAGGGTCACGTCGCATTTGGCAACGAAGTAAGGTTAAGTTACTGACCATAACCAACTCCTAACTCAATGGATAGTGCTGTATGGGATATCATCGCTCTATATCCCTATTCCTCTGAAACATCGATTGCTACAGGAATTACCGGTCTGCGCGAGATCCGACGACACTAGTGGGCTACACTTATGATTGGTTTGCTGACAAACGTCTGTAAATAACAGCTGATCTGCCTCTCACAGTCGTCGTCAAGGTCGATCAGATCCGCGGACACTTAAAAATGGGGTTACTACGGTTGTATCGCACGGCGACTTCGCCAATGGCGGTCACGCCTACACAGACATGACGCTATCACCTCCATTCCAGCCAGTTCGCGGCAACGTTTTTATGGGTGTTTGATAGTACAGCAGTACTGCACAGTGCGGACACGAGGTTATAAACACACGGTAGTTATAACACATGTGTCAAATGGAGTAGAAACCGAGTGTAAGTTATGTGCAATCACCAGAATCCAGGGCAGTCACTGTTGCCAGTGTACTCTCCTGGCGTGCGCACGCATTGTGTCACCTCGAGAGAATAACCGATTACACTCGGGGCAAGCAACTCTGTGACCCAGATGACGTGAAATATGGCGCCGGAACGCGTGTCTGCGAAGTTGCCTGCCACAGACTACACCACTTTCCATCAACCAGTGACAGACCAGGATATGTGTTGAGCCTCCCCGCGCGCCGTGCGCACCACCCAGATGGAGGATCAAATCGGGGAAGTTGTGACAGGCATGGCTGCAAGGAGTACCATCCAAAGCCCACTGGCAATGATATTCCTCGTTGTTTACGGCAGCAGCCGCCCTGGCCGGGGAAACTCCGTCGGCAGTCCAGAGGAAAAGGACAAAATAACGACCGTACCCAGCAACTGCCCCCTCAGGCACTTGGTTCTCGATCACGTGTAAAAGCATAAGAACCTCCTTACGATCCATGAGCGGGAGGCAAGCAAGGCAAAATCATCCGATACCTCCGGTCCCCACACATCGTTGAATCCATCGTGGTCGATGGCAATGCCTGGATCCATCGTCAAGAAGGTTGGACCTACTCAAAAGCTGTAGGAATCAGGAAAGGGAGTAGAATACGTGCTCACGGTAGAGGAGGAAAGGCGCGGTTGGGTATGGTACGAGGGGGGAGGGAGAAGGGCAAAGGAAAGAACAGCGAGACTGCTGCGTTTTTGCTACAGGAGCCCGCCAACCATCGTAGTTGGCAGGCATCCATGCACCTTTGGAAGGTTCTGCCAGAACGTGCCAACTCGTTTTTCTGGAAAAGAGGAAAAACCAAGAAATAATTGGGGGTATATCCGAAAAGGGAACCTTTTGCGAGAAAAAATGTTTGCGTGTTGAACGCGAGTCAAACGTAGGTTCTCTATCCCAACAAGGGCGGATCTTCCTGGTAAATAATTTATGACCTCTGAATAGTTGGTGTCGGAGGTGATGATGACGAAATGCGGCTCCGTCGATTAAACAAAGGCCGGTAACGGGATCGCTAGCTGGACATCGCGAAGAGCGAATGGAGGGTGACACGTCAAGTTTTGACTCAACTCAATAACAAGCAAACCTCGCTCCGATTTTATCTCTGCCTCCGGCGTCTGATAGCGACAAATATTCTCAGGCGGTCAGCTGTTGTCCAATCATCTATGCCTTCTTTCGCGTACCTGTATTGTCTTGCGAATATTTCCCATCGTACTTCGGATTAAGCAAGTTTACCTATCAGGTCGCCCCAGAATTAAGGGACAACGCACGTGCAACGAGCACCTCCCATACGACGACTAAAAAGGATTTAGACACCGTTACCCCATGCAACCTACTATCACCTTAATCCTAGGATCCTGATTAACTGTCTGCTCCACAGATGACAGAAACATAGGATATGCTGCAAATAGCGGACTATGTTAGGCGGGTCGGTGTGATACCTCCGACAAGCGGTGAGAGATCCCTCGTCTCAGAAGAGTACGCATACTCACAAATGTATTTACATACATGAATTGTTTCAGACTGATTCTTGATTGCTGTAGTGAATAATGACTCGGTTCATTTGTCTATTCCGAGCCTCTAATCACCATCCCAAAACGCCAGCCTACTTGAGGAGACAGTCGCCCAGACGCTTCGAGAAACCTGCAGGGTAGGCTCTGGAGGCAGAACGTAATCGGAAGACTGTGAAACGCGCATCAATAGCTTGTAGTAGTGTCGCAGGTAAAGGGATCCTCGGAGACCGAATTGATGCAAGGCAAGTACAGTCTCCTATGCCTTTTTCTGGCAGACTTCGGGTGGAATACACTGCGGTATTTGCAGTTTCCTCGGGCTATTCTGAAATGTGAAACATACAGGTTGTATAGCGTCGAACGCCATTTAGATGCATCCAGGCATGCAAATAGTGTCGTAGTCTGTGGATATGTCGACGAAAAAAGTGCGGCCAAGGTTATTTTGTTGAAGTTGTGGCTACTAAGGTATTGGACTCAGCGAATAATGACCGGGTAGTACACACAACAAACAGCTGGCACTACCTCGCTCACCACCAACCGTCGCGTGTGCGTGCGCTGTCACCCCAATTATCCTTGATGACCCCGCAAAGAACAGACTTGTATAGAGGGCCGTGGGTCAGCGCGATAGTACTGAAAATATTTTCTTTGGCCAATCGCGCTCCGCAGCCCTTTCTACCGCCACGTGAGTGTGCTGGTTGTCGCACACGCTCACACCTGCCTTGGTTGCAGTCACTACCTCATTTCCCTGGATCAAATGCACCTCATGGACTCGTCCCTTTATTTTTTTGCAAATTATCCAATGACATCCATCTTCAGCGCGACCTTCTCAATTTTGTACAAACAGGAACTGCGGCTATAGATTTCAGAGGCGAAGGCACGCGAGGTGCGCTCGTTAGGCAAGTGGTAGCCGCGCGCCCTTACTCGCAGCGCCAAAAATTTTATCCTGCGTCGTCATCGACCCCCTCTCCTTCTCGCCTCACGACGGCAACGTGAGCGGGTGGTCGCACTCGATCAAACTCGGCACGTGAGGTGTGCACATTGAGTGCCTCGTTTGTTCTGGTTGCGCTAATTATGCCATCATTGCCCTCTCCCTCTCGCATCGACAGGTGCGCCTGCTGGGTTGCACGCATTGGGTAAGACGGTACGGGTCACAAGCTAGCGAGCACTCGGGACTGCAGCATTTTCTGAAGTGCGACGGGCGGAACTGCCGCAAGCGGCGCCCCTTCAGTCACACGGGTGGACGCTTGCTCACGGTGCCGTGCCTAATGTTTTAGACGAAACAACAGAAAGATACTAGACATATTACTGATATACGAGATATAGTCGGCTCCCTACATGCGCTGCATGATCCGTGTTTGAACCCAAACATCGTCACCTCACACGTGACTCCCTAGCGCTCTCCAAGTTTCATCAGTCCCTTCATCGCGTTCGCAACTGCAAAACTCGACTTGGCCATGATCTGCCTCGATTCCTTCGTTACCTCCGGCAGCGCCTGCACTTCCTGGAGCTTCATGGCGTGTTCTGACAGTTGCTCAAGGATCTCGGTACCTTGCTGTGCGGAAGTAGGTGGGAGATTGCCTCTGCAGACGGCGACAATGCTGGACACAATCGTGATGATCTGTGTCAAGTTCTCGTTTAGAGTAGGTGCCGGTATCGGCGTGCGTACGCCAGACAGCACGCTCTGGATGGCGTACACGATCGATTCGGTCTGGGCCTCAAGATAGGGCTGTTTCAAGTAGCGACCAGAAAAAAGGTCAGGGTCGCACTTGTCCAAACGTACAAAAACATACCTTGAGCTCAGACCAGGCATCCTCGGGCGGTGCAGAGTCGTCACTGATGACCCCACTCCCGGGAATGGGCGACTTGTCGAATATAGGAGGAGGCGAGTTCGTGCTAGAGCTCGACGGCTCAGAAGAAGATGCTCCCCTTCGGTCTACTAGCCTAGCAGCTAGGGGTTCCCCTTCTACACGCCGTGAGCTTGAAGCAGACGACTTCCTATCATGCCCAGAGCGCAGGTCTTCGACGGAGCGTATCGGCGGAGGCTGCGAAACCGTCGCAACAGAGAATTCTTCTTGTTCGGCTCGTGTAGCCTTCCGGATACAGATAGTCCTAGAGATCTCTGTGATGGTCGCGGAGACATGGCTCGCAGCCGCGTCGAGGAGACTAACAGGGGACATCCCCGAGCTCATAGCGTGTGTTTTAGTGGCTACCACGAGGTTTGAAAGAGTTGCTTCCAGACGCTCACGAAGAGAACGGAGATGATCGACGTCAACATCAACACGTGCGGGTCGTAACTCGTATGCTCGAACGTCTTCGATGATCGCAGAAGTCGAGTTTACAACAGCCTTCATGGGCATGAGGACACGCGTTGGGGCGCTCGTCCGCCCTGCTGCCAGAAGGCTGTCGATTCCTGATACAAAGCCAGTGACATGTATATCGACCAGTCCACCATCTGGAGCCATGGGCATCTGATCGTCCATCTTGGGAGCTTGCGTGTACAACTGAGAAGTGGCTACGGCAAAACAAATGGTTTTCGAGATTAACCTATTGAGGATGTCAATGAATGCTTACCTTTAGCGCTTCTTAGTTCGGTTTTTGCTAGCTCGTACTTGCGCTTGTACTCTTTCAGCTGGTTATCTAGATCGCGAATGAGTGCAAGGTCTGCATCTTTCGCAGTCATTAACTCGTCGTTCCGGCGACCGAGATCTGCCAACTCAGCCATCAAACCCTCTACATCCGAACGAAGTTGTTCAATTATCTCCGTGTCAGCCTATTCAAAGTCAGACGTAGACAGGGACAGGGTGAAAAGACAAACCATTGGCAATCCACCCTCACGTTCATCTTCTAGGTGTTCTAGGCGATCTCGAAGTATCTGAAGTTCTTCCTCGTCATTCTGAGCGCGCTTCATTTCCCTTTCTTTCTCCCTAGCTCGCAGATCGCGAGCTTCGTCAAGTTCTTTCTGCAGTGCCCTCATTGCGGATCCGTGTTCTTCCGCGCGCTACTCAGATAGTCAACGTAAAGCTGGATGAAGCGGCAATCCCCACTCACCTTGCGGAAGCCATCGATTTCTTCTTCTAGCAGTCTGATCCGTTGTTGACTGTCCTGCAAGCTCCTTTCACGCTGCTCTGCGTTCCCGAGGTCTCGCTCCAGCGTCACGATCCTGTTTTGCATCGTCGCGATCTTGAATTCATATTCCCGTCTTAATCGTTCATGATCGTCACCCCCCACGCTCGTTCTGCCTCCTATGCTCCTTGCGGCACCAGCGGACCTGTCGGACGTCACAGACGCCCGCCCAAGTGAGACCTTATCAAAGTAATCGTCGCCATTTCTTAGCCCAGTTCCCTCCTCATCGTCCAGGGCATCTCCCGCCACTTGAGCCCTTAGTCGCGCACCCAGCGCGCTCAAGCCACCCAAGGAGGGGATGTCGTGATCTTGATCTTGATCTTCATCCATTCCACCGTACGTATCCACATCTCCCTCTCTTCCACGATCACTCAGGGCCATAAATGAACTCTCCCGCGCTTCCTCGCGTCCGTACGGCACTTCAATGTCTTCCTCTGCGATCGTGCTCTTGTTTGGGATGACCATCCCACTCGTTGCAGTTGCGCTCTGTGCGTTGGTCGTGCCTGTAGAATCGCTATGGATGCTAGTTGATGCGCTCGGTCGACGGCCATAGTCTGGTATTGGCCCGCGAGCAATGTCTTGAGATGTATTCTTTCGAGGGCCCGGTCCATAAGGATTGGTGTCTGATCCGTAGGTGTCTTCGCTGCGCCGAGGTGGCAAATCATCATCGCTCGGACGATGTCTGCCAAAACCGTCGTCTGAAGGACGCTGACGGAGTGGTCGGGTTCCGTAACCGTTGTCTGTCACTCTTTCTTCGGATATACGTGCAATCAGAGAGCCAGGAAGTAGCGCGTGGGCATCGGACCGAGGTGAAGCGTGAAATTCCGGTGAAGGCAGATCGTCATAAGTTGATCCGGGTGAACCGAGTGGGACTGTTCCGGTTTCCTTCTGATGATTCGATGAATAAGACGGTGGGGGACAGAGAGCACACTCACCTCCTCTTTGAACTCGGGGTAACGGCGGGATAGTTCGAAATAGACGTCGGATGACAGGTCTTCGAATCGAGCGGTTGGAAGCGTGGCGAGTTTCTGCCGAGCCTGGTTTCTCTTTGGATGAAACTCGTCACGGGCAGGCAAACAGGGCGCTGGGTTCGAGAATTGATGGGCGTTGTAAGCTCAGTTTCCGTCAATGACACGCACTTTCGTTCTCTGGCGTATTCGACTTCCGGCGGACCAGCTCGTCATATACATCCGTGGACAGTTCTTGGAATTGCTGCTTGGTGAGTCGGGTGAGCTTCTGACGGGCAGTCGAGCGAGAATTCGGCGGTGCTGCGAGGGTGGAGTAAGTTTCTCTGAGCCAATGACGCCGGTGAGGAAGCCGTACGGACATTTGGCTAGATATGCGGAGAGATACTGCTGTAGCTCGTTGTAATGCGTCCTCGCAATGGCCTTTGGATCGAACGAAGGTATCGCTGGCATGGATCCCTGATCCTTCACCATGGGGCGGTATGACTCGGTGCGGTAGTTGGAGATGCCTGAGAAGGTGGTCGGTGTCGGCGACGACGCCCTCGACGACTGGTTTCGTTTCATGGTCGTCGTCCGGGATGGCAAGCTCCGGGGTACGAGTACTTTGAGTTCAAGGGACCTCCACGAGGCTGCCGCGCGCTCGTTCTCACGACAAGATCATGTGGAGCGAATAATAACTTTGTGTGGTACACTAAACCATTATTACAAGTCCACGCACCAAACCTCAATCTTCCCCTCCGACTTCCCTCTGGCGTTCTCCCGCGCGGTCTCGATCGCAAGCTCGAAATCGCTCTCGTCCCGAAGACTAATCTTCGTCCCCTCCTCGTCCACGAATTTCATCCCAAGCCCCATCAACGACGTCCCGAACTTGGCCGCCACGCGCTCAACAAACTTATCAAACGACGTCCTCGGGTGCATGGTCATTCCGCGCACATCCCCCTGGTAGTGCAGCTGCAATAAACACGTTTCAGCATCCTCGTCGCATCCGCGGTCTTCTTACCAACCTTGACACGAATGTTTGCCATCTCATACACGTCATAGTCGCCTGCGACGAACCCCTCATCATCCTCCGCATCATATGCCATCCCCTTGCACACACCCGGGATGCGTGACGGCTTCCGCCGGACCGTTCGGCCACCCGCACGGCTGCTCATACCCACGCTCTGGTTCATCCTCGCATTAGCGGCCCTCGACTGGCTACTCGTGTTCAGGTTCGTATGACTGGAAGCGATGACAGGGCTCAAGGCAGTCCATGCTGGGAGTAGCGATTTATCGTGTTCTTGTTTCTGTGGCTGCGGGGGAGATTGTGGAGAACGAGGCATCGCGAATCGCGAGGTAAGATCGTCTGTATACACATCCATGTATGTATCGTAGAATTGTGTGAGATGCCCTTTAGGAATGCGACATGAGCTCGGCCGAGAAAGAGACGAATAGCACATACCTGCTGCTGGAACAGGTGCAGCAGGCAGCACCAAGGGTGTTATGTCTCGAGACGGGATCACACACTGACTGGGCTGGATGGACACGGATGATGGTTGTGGTGCAGGTAGCGGCACGACCTGAGGCATCCCAAGCCCTTGCACCCTCCGAAGACTCGGTCTCCGCAGTGCAACCGCGCCGCCATCTGCGACTGCTCCAGCTTCTTCTGCAGCCCTCGTGCCGCCTGCACTCGACGCAACCCCAGCGGCGGTGCCCTGCGGCGTTTTAGCCCTCAGAGGTCTCACCACTGGACTCGTCGCAGCGCTTCTGGCTGCCCGTGTCGTGTTGTTTTGCGATAGGCCCTTCACCTGCGGCGTATTTTCGGGATTCGAGACAGACTGCGTCCGTCGCGAGGCAAGCACTGTAGTCACATCCGGGCGGACCCCAGTGGCGCGCAGGGGTGTGGTCTTGGAGCGCGCAAGGGCAGTACGACGAGCGGCGACCGACTCTGTGCCTGTATTAATAGATGAAGGTAAGAAACAAAAGCGTGTGACCTCGAATTGGATGGCGTACGGGGTGCTGACTGGGCTGCACTTTCGTCTGGAGCCGGGAGCTCAGCGTAGGATTTGTTTTTGTCGTCGCCTTTATTATCAGAATTCTCGCCTGTGGCCTGTTTTAGTTTCTGTACGCCAGTGAACTCGGTAAATGCATCGCTGGAGTCACTCGCTGCAACCAGTTTCTATTTTACAGAGAGCGACAGGATGAGCGGAGATGTAGAACAACGGACATCAAGAAACTCACAGCCTTTCCGAGGTAATCTTTCGTCTTGGAGTTCTTGACCTTGTTTTCTGAAGGACGATAAAGCACACCGACAGGCTAAGTTTGCGTCAGTGGAGACACGAATAAAAGAGATAAAGGACGGACGATGCTGAATACCGTGTAACCTTCCCCACGATCTCGAATAGCGTCGTCGATCACACCGTGCTCATTCGTGACTTTCAGTTTGCTAGCCTCTTGCATGTCCTCCATACCATCCTCCGCGGAGCCGAGATTTAATTGTGTGAGGCCTTTGTTAAACATGATTTCCGCAGAAAAAAGCTTGAACTTGAGACCGATTTGTTCATAGTTGCTATTGGGCAAATGAATTTGGAAATCAAACGAAGTGATGAACACTGACATGGCCTCATTCCCACGTAGATAGAGGTACGCATCCTCGAAATTTAAAAGCGCAAGGTCGTAGCGTCCTATGAGGAAATTGGACACGCCGCATTGGAAGTGCCTATGAGACGATGAGAAAAGACACAAAGTGTTGAGTGCACATGCAAATCCGCCATTGATCGAGTGGGGGGCGAATAAAGAAGAATACTCACGCAATCGCAAGGTATGAATCGAGGTTGGTGGCAGCGATAAAGTGTTCGACAGCGATCTCGTGTTCGCCGATAGTAGCATAAATAAGACCCATGTTAGTGAGGATCTTTGAGGAATCTGCGATGCCCTGGTGGAGAAGTCATAAACGGGAATAAGATATGATGAGCAAAACTCACAGAAAACAGCTCGAGAGCTTTTTCAAAGTCTTGTTCATCGTATGCTTTGAGAGCAGCAGCCCATATTTCCAGTTCAGCCTTTAGTGAGATAGACATTATAGGAGGAAATAAGATAGAGTCTTGCGTTCCAGACGCTGAAAGGAAAACGAGAAAGAGAGAAGGGAGACCAAGATGAACGCAGTCCACAAAATAGAGCGTCACTTTGTCTCAGAGTTATATATGTAATTCTGATAACTTGCCTTTTAAGGAAATCTAGGACCACTGAGTACTTTGCGTCCTAGTCGACTGGTCACCAGATTATTTGCGTCCCTTTCCGCATCTAAGCTACCAACACAGCGATTTTGATTTCTGTGATGCATCGACGGGTGATTAATGTTCCTCACCTTCAACACAGGTGCATCATCGCTTTGTGATTATGATCCATTGATATTGGTATCCGTGATGTCTATTATTGAGCTCTAGGTGATTCCTGTCTACGCAAAGTTCACCTGTCAACGAGTATCCATCAGCGACGTGCGAATGAACATTCCAGCGTGTGGTCACCCGAGCTGTGCCGCCGTCAGACTACCCGTGAGAGACTTTGAGCTAGCTCAACATCCATCTATGAACTCTTTAGTGGTGAGTCTCTTTTTTCAATTGAAGAGCGCCCTTTCACTTCACCTGCCTCAGGACACGCCCCGTTGCACCATCAGCCCGCGGTCAAAGCCATCAAGTGCGATCGCAGCCTTCTCCAATCTCGTGCTGTCCTCACCCGACATGTTACAGCGCACCCAAGCGTCAACGTCTAACCGAGTCCCACTCAAACTCATCCCTGAATCATGGCCCACAGGTCCCCAATCACTTCCCACCGAAATTGTTCAGATGATCTTCCAATTCGTATTCGAATCCTGCATCGGTCCGAATGATAACCTCAGTAACGATAGCCTGGCGTTGTGGATCGACAAAGACCCACTGTCCTCCATTCTGTTTCCTTACTCGCTCGCCTGTGTGTGCCTCAGGTGGTTTCGGATCCTGAAAGCGTCCCCCGTCTACTGGACACGCCAGATCATTACATTGGATACCATTTCTACGTCACTAAACACTGCTCGCACAATGCTCGAATGGGCAGACAATCTTCCCCTGAAAGTTATTGTTACGAGGCACCACGGCACCTCGGAGACGCCCACTTCAGAGCGCATAGGCGTCGAATATGCCATGCAGCTCCTCCGCCCATACATTGGCCGCATCTGGTCGCTTTCGTTTGATGTCGAGCATTGTTCCTCAATTCCTGCACTCTGGAGGGAGAGCGGACGTGCCCGACGGCTCCAGGTGCTTATGTTGATGAGTCACTCTGACGTTGACCCCGTATCCCATATATCAAGGCTCAGTGAAAGCAGCCATGAATACGAGGGGAAACTCAAGGTCCCTCGTCTTCAGCAAGTCACGTTGAGCGGCCATCTACTCAAAAACGCCCTAATGCCTCATCCCCGTCTCGCATGGTGGTTCAAGCACATGACAACTTTGAGCATCTGTGGTGATGCCGGTTCTGACGGAAATGTCATCTCATTGCACAGGTTCTTGTCATTCATCGACATCTTCCCGTCAGTACATAAATTGACGATTGAGGACATCCATTTTGACGGCGATGTGCCGGCTCCAAGCCCATTTATACTCAGGCCTGCTGTCCTTCACCTCCGCAGAGTGACAGGCAGAACAGCGCTGAGAGGAATCCTCCCTGCTCGGTCTAGGAGATCACGGGATGACATCACCATTAGCAACTGCACCGTACATGGTTTCCTAGATCCATATTCCACCACCTATTTTTCTTCCAGTCATCTCACGATCGCATCCATGGGACTGACGGCAAGGATAGAAGACCTCGTGTGCAGATGGGAAGGAAAGAGGCTCACTCTGATAGACTGTCCTAGGCTGTCTGGTGTGTTTCTCCACCGCTTGCACGGAGACACTGGACCCATGTGCCTGTCATACCTTCGCATCGTCGATTGTGACAACTTTAGCGCGGGAGATGTGATTTCATTGGTGAAATCGCGAAAGACGCAAGCTGCTTCCATGTCCCTTATGAATGTTCCGGGTGACGATGCATTCGCGGCGTTGGCAGAGCTGCACGTCCAGGGCCGCGGTCCTCCTATCAGCTTCCAACGGGCGACGTGGTTGGCGGAGCATATGGATGTGTTTGTCTGGGATACTGCTGCAAGGGACGGGTTGAGGTATGTATGGGAAGGGTCTAGTGAGAAACTGAGAATATTGCCCGTGGAGGTGCGTTGTCTATTCCTCGGGTGATCGTTTTTTTGGAGTAAAGCTCTGACCCTGCGCAGAAAACATGAGCGGCCATTGTTCCAGGCCATCTTATCAGAGCGTCAACGTTTCCAGAGACCGAGTGGCTCGACGATCGAGGGTGACAGCAGGCTCATAAAGATGTTGGGATATGAAAATAGCTCTGAAATCGGGGGTCGTCTGCACCGTTTGTAGGATCACCGTTGCTACCACCAGTAGTGCTGGGATAACACTTTTGGCTATACTGACTTTGATATTCGGGTCCATTTGGCACCGCCTTTGAAAACTGTTGGGTCGATCTGGAACTCGTTCATCAGCCTCTCCGACGATGTCCTCCAACTCGCCAGCGACGGCGCCGACGACATTTTTACCGCCCGTGCTCGCCCAACCGATCGATTGTTTGCTGATCGACAACTTTGATTCGTTCACTTGGAATCTTTACCAGCAGCTTTCCCTCCTCGGTGCGCGCGTCACCGTCGTCCGTAACGATGCTATACCCGCAGCAGCCCTGCCTCAGCTAGACATCAAGTGTCTCATCATTTCGCCCGGTCCTGGTCATCCCACCACAGACTCGGGCGTCTCTCGCGATGCTATTCGCTACTTCTCTGGCAAGGTCCCGATTCTAGGTGTCTGCATGGGTCTCGAGTGTATCGTCGACGTGTACGGCGGCACAATCGGGTGTGTGCTCTCCTACACTAGATGGAAATCCGCTCATCACAACCCGCAGCTATGCAGGCGAGATCAAACACGGCAAGCTCAGCCCCATTCGACACGACGGACGCGGTTGTTTCAAAGATATCCCGCAGGGCATTCTTTCTACGCGTTACCATTCCCTCAGTGCCTCCTTGAAAACCCTTCCCAAGGAGCTCATGGTCACCTGCGTCACCGAAGAAAGTGGTATCATCATGGGCATTCGTCATCGCGAGCTAGTCCTCGAGGCCGTCCAATATCACCCAGAGAGCATTCTCTCTGAAGGCGGAGACGCCCTCCTCCGCAACTTCCTCGGCCTCAAAGGCGGCACCTGGCGCGAGAACCCAGACGCACTCGTGTACAATGTCGCTCTATCCCCATTCCCCTTCGACGCGCTCGCACCCAGAGTTGAGAACGCAGCCGAACTGAAAGCAAAGGCACCCAGCATCCTTGAGCGCATCTACGAACAGCGTCTCAAGGACGTTCGGCACGCCAAATCTCTCCCTGGGAGCTCGCAGCGCGATCTCGACGCCTACCTCGCACTGAATCTCGCGCCCTCCCTCCTGCCCCTCGTGCCGCGTCTTAAAGCCCGGTCCCCCGCGCTCATGGCAGAGATCAAGCGTGCGAGTCCATCCAAGGGCGACATTGCACCCAACGCTAACGCGGCACGCCAAGCCCTCACCTACGCCCTCGCCGGTGCGGCCGTCATCTCCGTCCTGACCGAACCAACCTGGTTCAAGGGCTCGCTTCTCGACATGCGGCTCGCGCGTCAGGCGATCGACGCACTCCCGCACCGCCCGGCCATCCTTCGTAAAGACTTTATCCTCGACGAGTACCAGATCGCAGAGGCGCGCTTGTGGGGCGCCGATACAGTCCTCCTTATCGTCGCGATGCTCCCTCCCCTGCGCCTTCGCGCCCTATACGCATATGCTCTTTCGCTTGGGATGGAGCCGCTTGTCGAAGTGCATACGACGGACGAGATGCGCGTCGCGCTTGAGCTGGGTGCCAAGGTTATCGGCGTGAATAACCGTAACCTGCACAATTTCAACGTGGACATGGATACCACGACCAGGCTTGCAGATATGGCGCAGGGTGACGTCGTTCTCTGTGCGCTGAGTGGCATCAGTGGACCTGAAGACGTGCGGGGATACGCGAAGCAGGGCGTCGGGGCGGTCTTGGTCGGCGAGGCACTTATGCGCGCAAAAGATCCGCGCGCGTTTATCCACCGCTTGCTCGATTGGCCATTGCCCGAGGAGGAGGATCAAAAAGAGGTGTTGGTGAAGATTTGTGGAATCAGGAACGTGGAGGACGCACTAGTCGCGGCCGAGGCCGGCGCTGACCTCCTAGGATTCATTTTTGTGCCGTCGAGCAAGCGCTACATTTCCGTGGACACTGCGCAGACAATCGCGAGTGCCATCCATGCCTTCCGTGTTCGGCCAAACGCGTCCGCTGGTGTAGATAGTGTCAGCTCCAACGTCGAAGCAGGGCCTGAAACGGAGCAAGGTCAGGAAACTGCAGCTGAGGGTGCAACCACGATTGCACCTGCGGAGACAGCAACAACAAAGGCGGAGGTTGGGATAGAACAAGACGTGGGCAACGCGCCGTGGTTCACGACCCACGCACGCCGACTCACACGGACGCTCGCCCATCGGCGCCCCCTACTTGTGGGCGTTTTCCAAAATGCGCCCCTCCATGTCGTGCAGGAGACAGTTACGCGTGTAGGGCTGGATATCGTGCAGCTGCACGGGACGGAGCCGCTCGAGTGGGCACGATTCGTGGGTGTGCCGACCGTGCGCGTGTTCCACGTCGGCGCTGGTGATGGACTGCGGGAAGTGACACGCCCTGGGCTGCATGATTTTGTGTTGCTGGATGCGCAGCGGAAAGATGGGCTGAGTGGAGGTAGCGGGCAAACGATCGATTGGGATCGTGCATGCGCGTTGGTGGATGCGGGAGAACTCCACGTTGGTGGGGATGACGGCGGGGTGTCACAGCTGGACGGGAATCGCGTCAAACTCGGCAAGGAGCCAAACGACGACGCCGGAACCAAAGTGGCGGCTGAAAGGAGTGTTGAGAAGAAAGACGAAGAGAAGGATGAGGATGGGCAGAACTCTTCCGACGTCAACACGCCTCGACACAGACATATGCCGATCATTCTTGCGGGTGGTCTGACGCCTTTGAATGTCGCCGAGGCGATTGCGCGTGTGAGGCCGTGGGC
>JBBPMS010000221.1:23369-33413 GCA_038090435.1 Phylloporus scabripes | reverse complement strand
GCTTTGATTGAGTGAGAAGTTGAATGTCTACCCAAAGATCAGCAGGCAAGCAAAGGTCTAACGTTGCGACCGTACTTTTGACGGTGATTGTTTTCGCTCTAGATCCACAATCAGCTTATGCTCAATAAATGAGATGAATACGCACACTGGATCCGTACTCTGAGCTGTATTTCTTATATCCATGGTGTGGAGATGGTTGGAGGGAGACAGGTGGGCGTAGGGTATCGAACAACTGCCACCGTGCGGTTACAATGCGGCGAGGTGTTGAAAACCCACGTGGTTAGCCAGAATAATCTTCAGTTGGATGAACATCAATTGTGGATCTTTCGTTCCATAATTCTTGCTCGTCGTCCAATTCCAGTGTACAGTCTTCGATGTGTGCGCATCAATATTGCTGCCATATAATGCAGTGAAGTCGTATACAAACAAAATACATACTGTGTCTACCATACATATGGGCACATCTCAAAGTAGAAAAGCGTCCTAGCCGACGTTGAGCAGCATCATTCCATTTCCATCTCCATGCCACCCCACCAATCCACACGCTTGTGCCCAACAGTATCGTCGTCCACGTCGTCAAAACTGGCGTCGCACTCGCCGTCACCCCGACTCTCGGACGCACTCTGGGATTCTGAGCGCGAGAGTGAGCCAGATTGTGACCGGACGGACAAGCAGGGAGACCACCCCTTTGAGGCGTATTCAAAGGTATTTGAGCGGCAGCGCTCGTGTGCCTTAACATAGGACATGGACGAGAGCGAATGGGAATGTGAATGCCCACGCGTTTGCACCCGCGACACCTCGCACAGCGCGAGCAGGTTGCGCGCGTCGTCCTCTGTCGTAGCGCCTTCACGGACGGGCTCGCTCGAAATCGGATCCGGGGGCTTGTTGGCTGGGGGGAACAAGGCCGCCTGAGAGAAACGAGTGCCAGAGCGAGCGGTCCTCCGGCAGCGAGGCCGACGAGGGGCATAAATATGACAACATCGCCACTGCCTGTGCACCGGTCGGGGCGGCCATGATTGGCAAGGACGGAAGTACCTCGAGGAGCCGGACCTGCTGGTGTCTGCTGAATACAAACTTAGGGGCCTCGCGCCACTGGAGTGTATGTTCCCAGGGGTGCTTGCTCGGGCACGAGGGTGTCAGTACTCCTACTACGAAAGTTCAGATGTGGAAGGTGAGAGCCGACCTTGGAAGAGCACTCGCAGGAGAAGACGGTGCGCTTCCGGGGCGATGGTGAGAGGTCGCGGACGGGCTGTACGGTCACAGAGGGAGAGGGCAGCGAGGGATGCTGCGGTGGTCTGGAGCGGTAGTGACGTCACGCGTGTCGTTGAGCCTGCGCCTGGATCTGCCGAGTGAGGGGCAGCGATGGAACGGGACACGGTGGGTGTCTACGGTGAGAGCGAACGGCCCGTTTCGCGAACCATTCAACACCGTCACGCTGGAGGAGGTCGTAGCACTGGCAGCATGATTCAATCTCCGCTCTAATGTGTAGCAGCACGATAAGTGCCACTTCCGAGCCTTTTTGGTTCCATGAATACGTGAACTCGCACGGTCACGTGTAGTTAATCAAGCAGGGGAAATGATGTGATTGGTTGGCCTATCCAATCAACAACACCAAATCGCCGACCCTAAATTACGACGCGCCTTTCCTTTTTACGGTCATCATCCATTGCTCCACAATCCACACATGCCCCCCAAAACGACAGGCGGAAAATCAAAGACTGGCGCACCCGACCAGGGCGGCACAGCGGGATCTGGCGCGACAGCGGCCCCGCGCACGATACAGACTCGGAGCCAAAAGGCCGGGCTTCAGGTATGTCTCGTGATGTTCCCCTCCCTTTTCTCCCTTGCTTTAGTCGCACGTAGCTGACGTGTCTCAGTTCCCTGTCGGTCGTATCCATCGTTACCTGAAGCAACGCACACAACACAATGTACGGATCGGTGCAAAAGCGGCAGTGTACACTAGTGCCATTCTAGAGTACCTCACGGCTGAGGTGCTCGAGCTGGCTGGTGCGTCTGACATGCCTCGTGCTGTGCCATGTCGTTTTGGGTGCTCATGCTGTTTGGCCGTCAGGTAATGCATCCAAGGATCTACGCGTGAAGCGTATAACGCCACGGCACTTGCAACTGGCGATTCGAGGCGATGAAGAGCTTGATATCCTCGTACGTGCCACGATCGCTGGGGGCGGTGTCTTGCCGTTCATTCACAAGAGTCTCACGGCCGGCACGACCAAGGGCAAGAAGCCCGAGGGCCAATGAGTGTTGTGCGATATATTTTGTCGATCTTGGCCTGTTGGGCGCCGATTATAATTATTGAGCGACTTTTTTGCATGTTCTATTTGACTGTTTTATGTAGCATGTTGTGTGTATCGCAGCAATCATACATTGAATCATTTCCAAGAGTCAGTCATAATTATCCTCAAATGGGTATCTCATATCAGTGACATCATCTGTCCATCTGGTTGTTCTGACCCCCAATCAAGGGTTCAGTACTGCGCCCCTAGATCCGGACACAGTACTTGCGAACAACGGACGTAATGTTCCAAAGAACTGCTCGTGCGCTTGTAGTGGCAAAATGAACGCAGAAATACTCAAAACGTCCATGAAGCCTCGGTTCATCGTCCCCACTGGCCGTACTGACCACTCCCACAGCTGCCCCACGATGCATACTCCGAACGCACATGTCCTCGTTTATAACCTAACCTTTGGTTCGATCCAGCATTCCATTTTTCTGCTTGCATTGCCGCGAGTTGAATGTGCTTATCCAAGAGTCTTCCGATAGGTTTGACATACCAGCGAGAGATCCACACGGAAACATGCCAACGTCTCCTCTGCACAGACGTACACTAAATTTTCAGTTAGCGTTACTGTACATGTATAATGTGATCACATCGACACTGCTCCGTTTAATCGTGGGCGGCGCGCGCACGACCTTCTGCGGCAGCCTTGCCCCCCGTCTCACGGAGTTCACCTCTCTCGTGCATCTCAGCGTTGTGCGCGTGCTTTCCAATCACTTTCAAATGGTATCAGATGAGCCAATCGCCCACAGACTGTAAAACGCAGACCTTTTCCACCTTTCCTACAACCTTGTCACCCATATTGGCGTGTCCCTCTGGCAGGTTGGGCTGACCTCCGATTGCGACGCCGCCTAGTTTGCGTGAACACCTCGACGTGGGGCGTGTGAAAAGGGCTGACCTTCGGGAACGGGGGTCACATCCAGAGGACGTTCAGAGTTGAACGCATTCTTACCCTTTGTCTTTGATGTGTCCCGGTCACTGATACCCTGAGGAGGCAAGTCCTGGCCCTTGCTGATGGCGCCGGGTGCTGGGGGTGGCTGAGATGGATCGTGGAGGCGTGCAGACATGTTTCTGATAAGGCGAGTCAGACTGGTCGCTCGTATTTATACCTTGGTCATGTCGTGAGTGACGTCAGACTCAGAAACAAGTGAATTTCCATGTTGGGTAACTTACTAAATCGGGGAGCATCCGACTTTCGCGACGTTCGACCATGACGAGCAAGAAAGAAAAGCCGCTGCACTCACTGATCGCTGGGTCGACGGCAGGAGCCATCGAAGCGTATGTCGTCAGAATGTTGAAAGCATCACTTAACGTGTTTAGCAAGTTTCGTGACATACCCAACTGACTTTGTGAAAACACGTTCCCAGTTCGGCGGTCAGGTCTGTCGTTTGATTGATATCTTTCGCGACGCTCGGTCTCACAGTACCCAGCGTCAATCACCACTAGCAATCATCCGCACCACCATTCGAGACAAGGGCATCACTGGACTCTATTCGGGTTGCTCGGCGCTTGTCGTCGGAAACGCCGTGAAGGCTGGCGTTCGCTTCGTGAGCTATGACCATTTCAAAAGCCTCTTGGCAGACTCGGAGGTCATTATTTTCTTTCCTTTATCCTTCCCTCTGACGTCCCCCAGGGAAAAGTGAGCGCGCCGAGAAGCCTTGTCGGTCAGCGATATTGCACATGTGGCGTCTACGTGTCTCATCATGTCTCTTTATCCAGCTGGTTTGGGTGCTGGGATGATGGAGGCCATCATCGCCGTCACACCCTCCGAAACGATCAAGTAAGTATGTTGTTCCCGTCCCTTTACCTGCTGAGACCACTTCATGCCTCAGAACAAAGCTCATCGACGATGCAAAGCGTCCGAATCCCCAATATCGTGGTCTCGTGCACGGTACCATGTCAATCGTGCGCCAAGAAGGTATTTCAGGCGTATACCGAGGTTTATTCCCGGTCGTACGTCCACTTTGACCTATACCTTGTACAGCTTGGCACACTGTTCTCCCACAGATGATGCGACAGGGCGCCAATTCGGCGGTTCGCTTCACGACCTATACCACCCTCAAGCAGTTTGTTTTATCCACTGCCCGACCCGGTCAACAGCTTCCTACTGGGATTACGTTTGCTATCGGTGCGGTCGCGGGCCTCGTGACGGTATGTGTCACACAACCGCTCGAGTGCGTCCTTTACTTGTGTGCTTGGCATTCGGTTGATGTGTGGCATAGTGTCATCAAGACACGTATGCAGTCTCTCAATGCCCGTCAAGAGTACAAAAATTCGTTCCACTGTGGTTACCGGATCCTGACAGAGGAAGGCTTGTTCCGATTTTGGACTGGAACCACCCCAAGACTAGTGCGTTTAGTGGTGAGTATTCGACTTGATTCTCCACTTTGTGCACCGAATAACTGTCGCAGATGAGCGGTGGGATCATCTTTACAGTATACGAAAACATCATCAGAGTTATTGGAGGAAACGCATAGGACTTGACAGTAATGTAGTAACTTCAAATCCTGCTATCAGTGCGCATACTTTCTGTCGATCAATGTCTCGGTTAGCGTCGATTCTGCCCACAGTGGTGTTCCAGATCTGCGACACATTTACCGGAGGTCCTGCTCTGAGGACCACATCGACAAAGATCTTTGCCTTGGCTGTGACGCCCTGACTAATGTTGGGTGGGAATGTGAGAGATGAGCGATTCATTGAGTAAAGAACTACGTATCAGACGTCGATGATCCAACATGCAGTGGCATCATATGTAGGCGAGGCGTCCGGTGTCGGCTGTCAGGTATGTAGTTCTCCAGATTCACAACCGTACATGACTTTTCCCGGAACTTCCGACCAACTTTAGGTGAACCATGATCACAAGGGCAGTATGACGTGGACTTGTCTACAACATTTTCTCTGCCTTCGAGTTTGTTAACCACACGGGACATTCACTTAAACGGGTTCTAAAAGATGGCACGTCAATCACAGATATAGTCATATAGCGCTTATGATCAATTTATGCTCCAACATTGGTCGAGTTCAACATTCCAAATATTATTGTCAATGGCTGTTGTGGGACATTCGCTTGGATGGGATCGATGCGCTACACAACAGACGATGACCTAGCAAGAGAAGAGGTTCAAAGAACCGACTACCTGTGCTTTCGCCATGACCGCTCATAAAGCACAAGGACTGTAGTGCGTTATGCATTCCACAGTTCGACGCCTTGCAATCCTCTGTCCTTTCATATCAAACGAATGACATGTTGTACGAGCGAAGATGCAATAAAAGGATTCTGAAGACTAGATCTACTAAGCAAAAGTTTGGTGACCATCTTGGCTTGTAGATGCGCTTAGAAACACTTTGTCAAATGTAAAATCCTTCGCGCTCAATTCACCCTCAGACCTGCTGCGATGAAATCCGACAAATAAACATCTTTTCACCACTTAGCATTTTGCTCGACGTACCAAACGACCACTTCTTCGTATATCTGTTGGGCAGCGAGTCACTCTTAAATAGGATGATCGCACATGCATCTCAAATATCTCAACGCAATGCCAAACCGGAATGATGTTTGGCGCCTTTTTGAGGTTGTCACCAACTCGAACCTAAGGCCTAAGCGCTAAGCGCTAAGCACTTAGCATACTAACTGCCACCTCGTCACTGCTAAGCGAGCCCTCTCATTGGCTGGTCGCCTCCTAAGCTACCCCATAAAGTGTCTTATACTTCCTTTATTAGGGGTGATCAGGAATGTCCAGAGACACTTTCTGGCCAACTTCGGTTGACAGATGTTACTCTTGATCACCTGCTCCTCACCATTGTAGGCCCAGATCAGCAAAGTCCATGGCCAGTCGATACACAACCGTGAACCACTAACACAAGGCTCCGCTGTGCTGTACCCTGGCCACAGCCAGCGCATCTGCGTCCGTAGCAAAGATAATCGAATGGACATGCAATGGTCTGAAAACTTGGTTGCGCGATGATTATCAGGAAATATATGAGGGCAAGTGAGTTCAAGCGTCCCGTGTCCTTATTTCACTAAATTCTGACGGGAATTCGCCGTATCTCTAGCTCGCAACACATAACGCTACCTGACAGCTGGAGCACTGCCATAGACTGACTTCCTAAATTGGGAGCATCGACCCAGTGAATCCATTAAACGGAAGAGCCAAGCCAGCAATAAGAGTTGAGGTTTGGATCAAAGCCTGGATGGCTATTGTGGTCGAGCTGAGGGCACAAGTGGGAGTGATGGGCATCTTTTATTACAAACTAGTTAAGTCCCGTCAGCTAGTGAACTCTTGGTCGTTGGCGGGCGTAACCGAGGTCGACAGTACATTCGCTTGATCCGGCCATGCACGCCATCACTGCCAGGGTTGCCGCGTATCGGACAGCCTTTGACCACGATGAGCAAGAAGGAAAAACCGCTGCACTCGTTGATCGCTGGATCGACAGCGGGCGCCATCGAAGCGTGCGTCCCCAGAGTCGTTAAATTAGCCTCGCTCAACGTGTTTAGCAAGTTTCGCGACATACCCAATCGAGTTTGTGAAAACACGTTCCCAGTTCGGCGGTCAGGTCTGTTGTTTGGTTGATATATTTTTCGACGCTCGGTCTCACAGCACTAGCTTGAATCCCCACTGGCGATCATCCGCACCACCATTCGGGACAAAGGGATCATTGGACTCTATTCGGGTTGCTCGGCGCTCGTCGTCGGGAACACTGTCAAGTTTGGCGTCCGCTTCGTGAGCTATGACCGCTTCAAGCGCCTCTTGGCAGACTCGGAGGTCGGCATTTCTATTGCTTCTCACTTTTTCCTGATGCCCCACAGGGAAAAGTGAGCGCGCCGAAAAGCCTTGTCGGTCAGTGATGCCTGCACATATGCCTGCAGGTGTCTCATCGTGTCTGTTTATTCAGCTGGTTTGGGTGCTGGGATGGTGGAGGCTATCATCTCCGTCACACCCTTCGAAACGATCAAGCAAGTATGCCATCTGTGTCTCCTTACCTGCCGACATGTCCTGCCCTAGAACGAAACTCATCGACGATGCCAAGCGTCCGAATCCCAAATATCGTGGTCTCATGCATGGTACTGTGTCCATCGTGCACCGAGAAGGAATCGCAGGCGTCTATAGAGGCCTATTTCCTGTCGTACGTGTCACTTTTTATGGCCCCCTTGCAAGCTACATCATTTCTTCTTGACTTTTTCCCCACAGATGATGCGACAGGGCGCCAATTCGGCGGTTGGTTTCACGACCTATACCACACTCAAACAGTTTGTCCTGTCTACAGTTCAACCTGGACAACAGCTTCACAGTGGAATTACGTTTATGATCGGTGCGGTAGCAGGCCTCGTGACAGTATGCGCCACCCAGCCGTTCGAGTGCGCGTATTCTTTCGTGCTCGGGTGTTTGTTTGACGTGTGACATATGTAGTGTCATCAAGACACGCATGCAATCTCTCACGGCCCATCGGGAGTACAAAAACTCGTTCCACTGTGGTTACCGGATCCTGATGGAGGAGGGCTTGCTCCGATTCTTCTCTGGGACGGCGCCAAGACTAGTGCGTCTGGTGGTGAGTGATCAACTTGAACTTCCGTTTTGTGCAGCTAATGACTGTCGCAGGTGAGCGGTGGGATCGTCTTTTCGGTATACGAAAACGTCATCAAAGTTATTGGCGGAAATACATAATCTGTTTCGCTCTACGATGAAATATATTCAAACCCTGCTATTAGTGCCCAAGCTTTCCGTTTCTGTCAATCGACGTATTGGTTAGTATAAATTCTGCCTGCTTCCAGTTATGCAACGTCTTGACAAGATTCCTTGCACTCCTGACCACATTAGCAAATACCTTTTCCCTGGCTATGGCGCACAGACGTTTCATATCCTGCTGGGTGGCGATGTGAGAGACGAATGATCTACCTTCTGTGCCTGGTTGCAGAACTACACCAACTCTCATTAGAGTCCCGAGTTTTCAGCGGTGTTCACAAGCGTCGATGGCATGTTGAAGAAGGACCGAGGCCGCAGGGGTTGATCGCCTCCGTGTTGGGTAGATCAAGCACTGCTTCATGCGACGAAATTGAGCATTGCTACTCCATGGTCGAAATTCTTGCATATATTGTTGCATATCAAGCTTACATGACCCCACATCTCATGGCGTCAAGATGCCAAATGTACGCTTGTCGGATCATGTTGACGAGTATGTAGTCTTTCAGAATTCGTGCCAACCGTACACTGGACTGAAATGTCGTTCAACTCCAGACCCGTCCGTTGACCATGGAAATTACGAGGGCAGTCAGAATGACATGGCACTTGTTTTCAGCGCTTTCTCTTGCTTAGAAAGCGGTGAACCTCTGGCATGATGATCGCGCTCAGTAATCATTCACCCTTTCGTGTTTCGGTACGTGAAAACTAGCAAAGGCAACTTTGTACTACCGATGTGTTTGCGCTCAGTCCACATCATAAAGTGGCTGGGCTTTGAACCCCTGAGAAGTCGAGTTCACCCGGGGCTCGAGGAAAATCTATGACAAAAATAAATAAACCGCAACATCGGACAGGAAAGAACCGGTTACTGGAGAGTCGGAAGAAGTGGAATCTTGAAGCGCCCATGCCACAACCGGGTTGTCCGACGGATAGATACTATGTGAGGATGGTTTAGCGGCACAATTCGAATGTGGCACAGTATAAAAGTATGGCTGCTCACACATATGCTTGCAGATCGTCTACGTAATCGGCCTTCCATGCCACTTCTTGGCTCTGATCATTGGTAGCGATGACCGCTTGCACTTCGTCCAGTCCAGTGTAGGCATAGCCTCCAACGCTGAACCGAAGACCAGTACCGTCTGGCTGCGTCGTGATGGTCCACTACAAAAGTCGAGGTGAGCATTACATTCCGGAAGGAACGGGAAACCATTGTACAGCTTGAGCAGTTTGGCCTAGGCTAACAGACACAGAGGTACCCTCCTGGGGAGTGACACCGACGTAAGGGTCAGAGACATCTGCGAAAGAAAGAATCTTGACATTTCCGTATAAAGCCGGGATTTCTGTCATTACTGCGTTGGTTAAGGCGAGGTGTGTTGGATGTAGAGCGCTTTACGAATGACCACCCACTTTATAGCCCTCGAAAGTGATGTTGACATCGGGGCAGTACGTGGTCAGTCTGTATTTGGATCCTCGGCTTTTATTTTTAAAGAGAGTCGCCGCTTGTCAGTGTCTGAAATTTCGCCACGAAAACGGTCATCGGAGACCGTAGACAGATATCAAAAACTTGCGACTGGTATGTGCGATATCTAAAAATGGCATGAGATATACACCCCTGGCGAATTATAGATTGCAGGCTGTCCACTTTGGTACGCGATTCTGGGGCATCCCCGTCATGGCCGCTGTTCGATTGTCGGCGTGCCATTCGTTGGACCGCTTTGGTAACACTGGGCCGAATACCACGGCGATATGTATCACCTTGCTTGAAGAACCATGTTCAACAGCTACTGCAGTAGCGCTAACAGCAGCGAACGACACATGCACTGCTGGCTGCGTCTCATATGCCCCTTCTTCAGCAGTGCATGCTTCGTCGGTCGCGTCTCAGACTGCAACAGGTGCGCAGTATCTATCTTTCTACACACGAATTCAGGCAAATCTACTCACTCCACACGCATCGCAGTGCCCAGCTTCCCTTGCGCGACTGACCTTCCATTGATTCGCAGGTCTATAAACAAACTGCACCACAAATTCGAGCGCCAGCCAGGCCATCAGGACAAAGCCCAGGTCGTCACCGGTCG
>JBBPMS010000221.1:12843-23271 GCA_038090435.1 Phylloporus scabripes | reverse complement strand
CTAGTACGTCATCCGCTAGATGCTTAGGGTATGACTCAAACACCTCGGTTAATTTGATATGTTTACAAAAAGTGCGTCCATAATTTCTCTTGTAGATGCTCCACGGCCCGCAGCCGGGAAACTAGTTCACACGATGCTGCGCGATTACTGTATCAGATCATTTCCCTTCAAATTGTTGCATTGAGTTGGCAACCGTATTATTCTGTCTTAGTATTTCAATGACCCACGCTGGTAGATATCATGGCTCAACAATCGTAATGGTGATGCGGTAAAAATGAGAGTCATCCGATATCGATGTCTTATACTATTGTGCTGAGAATCGACGTCGGGTGAGAAAATGATGTGTATCAATCCAGCTCTCACAGTCCTGAGCGCTCTATCCGAGCTCATTCTGCGCAGTTTTACGTCCGACAATGATCAAGTACGTGCTGCTGCTTAGGGCGCCAGATGAGGTTGGACCAGATCGATATGAGGCCGCGTTTGAGGCAATATCTGGGTATGTCCCGTTATCCTTACCCGTGCTGGAGACGGTGCTCGTCCACGTCGACACCCTCAGAGACAAGATCGTTCGTGGCCCGGTTGCACAGGGTCTTTCTGGGGTGATCCTGACCAGCAAAAGAGCCGTCGAAGCTTGGTGCGAAGCTCTTCGGTCGATAACTGAGGCCACGCAAGGTGTGTTATATGGTGCTGCACAACGCCGGTCCTCACAAGCGCGCTCGTTGCAGTGGACTGGCGGACGGTGCCGTTTTATGTCGTCGGGGCTGCAACAGCGGCAGCTGTATCTCAGACTCGTGCTGCGTTCCCGTCTCTCGGCTCCGCCGACATTCGTGGCGGCGCAGAAGCGGGCACGGCAGAGCGCCTCGCAAGGTTCATATTGGCTGAAGGCGGCGGCGGACGAGCACGACGGATGCTCTACCTCACAGGGGACAAGAACCGGGAGACCCTCCCCGGGATGCTCACAAGTGGAGGTATTATGCTGGAGACGCTCGAGGTGTATCGTACCACGGGATCGTCGACCTTTCGGGCTGATTTGCTGGCTACATTGGAGCGGGCTCCGGTAGGCAAGTACACAACGGACATGCTGGTGTTCAAGTCTGGCCTGACCTATCATTGGGTTTATTGTACAGGTCGGATGTCTCGTGGTGAAGCGTGGGGATGGGTCGTCTACTTTGCACCGTCTGCGGCTGCGTTCGTGAGGTCAGTTCTGGACGAGGTGTTCAGCGTCGATACAGACGGGGAAGAAACTCTCAAGGTCGCCGCGATTGGGCCAACGACGGCGTCGTATTTATCGGAGGAGTTGCGGATGCGGGTGGACGTGATTTCACCAAAGCCAACACCAGATGCGCTTTGTAGTGCCATCGCCGCATTTGATGACGTTTACTGAGCCAAACTGCTTCTTGGTGCCTGGTCAATGGCCAAGGTGGCATGAAGGGTACCTACGGCTATCATCATTTACGTGATGTTCCCTTGGCCTCCTCTCGCTTGATTGACTTCCAATTTACTCTTTTCATTCTATCCAACTACTCGACGCTCTTTTTCTTTCACCTTGTCCTTTACTTCGGGTCGGTAGACCCACGCAAGACAGGTCCACCCAACAGCATGAGCATTCCTCTAACGAGGCAGGAATACAGTGCCATAGGGTCCACGTCCAACTCGAATTTGGCCATTCCACCAAGTCCACGTTTGGGTCGTTCCAGCTCACCATCTATCACCAGTTCGAATGACTATGTGGAACGGGGCTCTCCAGGGTCACCCATGCTATGCAGGTCACCTAGTCCCACTCCCTATGCCGTGCGTATGATTCTCTGGCGGTGGTTTGTCGAATTCTATTGACGCATGGCACAGAACACATTGTCTGACCAGGTAATATGCGTCACGTCTTTGATGTAGTGATCCTAAACAAAAGAGAAACAGTATTCGCTCAAACCGAACCCTGCGGACTGGGGTGCGACAGGGTTGACGATCGGGACACCAGAGCCAGACGATTACCTACACAACCCGGACCCCAAGCGGGATCTGAAGAGTGACCAGGGAGGCACCATCTGCACTGCACGTGGCCTCGCCAACCTCGGTTGTCTCCTGGTCCTCGCTGGCGCTTGTATTGCCCTCTTGTGAGTGTCTTGCACCTCTCCATGCCCTGGAAAATGACACACCCTCTCACAGTCTAGGTACACTTGGTCATGTGATTGCGTACTTGCCTTGCTCATCGTGTTGCAGGCTATCCAGTCGCGAGCCATCTCCTGTCCCACAAGCAGACGGCGCAGGGGGGTTTTAACCTCGGGGGTATCAACGCAACGGGTCAACTCCCTACGATCACTGGCTACCGTGGCCTGATCGACGTCGATACCCCCAAGGAGGCCTATACCAAGCAGTCGTATACGTCCAGCGAGACGCTCGAGCTCGTGTTTTCGGACGAGTTCAATGTCGATGGGCGGTCGTTTTATGCGGGCGACGATCCGTATTGGGAAGCGCCCAATATACACTATTGGGGAACGGTGCGTGTAGCGGGGGTGGTAGGGTCTCTGTGGGCTGATGTTTCGGCGATAGGGTGACTTGGAGTGGTATGATCCCGAGGCGGTGACGACCAAGAACGGATCATTGGCGCTTACGCTGAGCAAGCATGACCCGGCGACGAATCACAATTTAACGTACCGTTCGGGGATGGTGAGTTATGCATGTATCGCAGATGTCCTCGGTCGATCCTAATGGAAGATGATATCTAGATTCAATCGTGGTCAGTGTCGGGGCTTTTGATTTGAGTCGGCAGCTAACTAGTGCGATGATAGGAACAAGTTCTGTTTTACAGGTGGATTGATCGAGAGTGGGTGGGTTTAGATTTGGGTGGGTTGCGACTAACGCGCTGCTAGCTTCTGTCATGCTACCTGGATCGAACAACGTCCAGTACGTGCGTTGTCTTTTCTATGGTAGCGTACTGACCGTCACGTTTAGTGGTTTGTGGCCCGCCGTGTAAGTGCTAACTTACGTGACTGCAGTGCGTCTGATATCTTTGACAAAGATGGACAATGGGCAATCTAGGACGCGCTGGCTTTGGTGCGAGCTTGGAGGGCCTGGTAGGTCATCACTCCATGTATTATTCGGCTTTCTCATCAGGCCTGCTCAGTGGCCATACTCGTATGACAGCTGTGACGTGGGCACGCTGCCAAACCAGACATACCCGGGCGAGCAAAAGCCTTTGGCTGCGACCGAAAATGGAGATCCCTTGTACGGCGGTGTTTTGGTAGACCTTCTTTCATTTAGCTGTCGCTTGTCTGACATGACGGACAGTCTTACCTTCCCGGTCAGCGTTTGTCCGCGTGTACATGTCCCGGTGAATCGCATCCAGGCCCTGTTCGTGCAAACGGTTCGTATGTCGGCCGATCGGCGCCTGAAATCGATATTTTTGAGGCAACTGTGGATTCTGGTATCGGCAAGGTTTGGTGCATGCATCTGTGGATACAATTGTGCCTCTGACGCTGGTTTCTTTGAAGGTGTCACAGTCTGCGCAATGGGCGCCGTTCGATGTATGACATACATTTCGTCTGCGTTCGCTAACACTGTGATTGATGAGAACGATTGTAGGCTGCGTATCAATGGTTCAACACGTCAAGTAACCTCATCATCTACGACTCAAACATTACGGTGCTGAATCCTTACGTTGGCGGTGCGTGGTACGCGCCATGGATGACACGGTGCTGATTTGAGGCAGGCGCATATCAACAAACCACGAGTGGCTTGACTGTGACCGATCAAGACTGCTACGAATTGGATCAAAGGTGTTATAGCGTATATGGGTTTGAATACGTCCCTGGGTTTGACAATGCGTACATTACGTGGATCAACAATGGCAAAGCTGCCTGGACGGTGATGGCGGCTGGAGTGGGACCAGATCCGCTCACCGAGATCGGCCCACGACCTATACCTCAAGAGCCAATGGTGATGAACTTATTCTCTCCCTTTGGCAACGCTGATTTAGTTTCTGGATAGTACATCATTGCCAACCTTGGGTTCTCCGTCAACTTTGGTGGGATTGACTTTACCGACATTCAGCTACCTGCGACGATGATAGTCGACTACATCCGGGTGTACCAGCCTTCGAACGCCAAGAATATCGGGTGTGACCCACTCGATTTCCCAACTGCTGCTTATATTGATAAGTGCGTTTATCTCTTCCATGACCGGAACAAGACAGAATGACGATGGTACAAGATACCCGGAAGCGTATGCTAACTTCAACCTGACTGGCTGGGGATTCCCGCAATACAATCAGACGGTGCCCAAGAACAGTCTCAGCGGTGGATGCTGACATTGACATGGTCATGGTCTCATTTTCTCATTTGCAATGCGACGCACATATCATTCTCATTCTGGGGTTCATGACAGGGGTTGATTTTCGTCACGTGGTTTGACGCGTGGGTGCGGTCAGCCGCTGAGGCCGCGTCAAAACAAGTTATTAGGAATAAGCTAGCGTACGATCTCGTTTATTCGCCTTCTACTGTACACAAGCTACATATTCATCACCTTCTTTTTCAAAAGCACACGCTATGCCTGCAAGTGTGCGAGCTCGCACGCACTCGTCGCGGCCATATGACCGCCGCTCTCCAACCACCAGTCCCAAGTCCCCACTTCGTCAGAGCCCGCCACCCGTCTCGCCCACCGCGGACCCACCAGATCACCCCGGTCTGCCCACCTGTGCTGAATACAAACGCATTGAAGCCGGCTACTTGCTCAGTCTCAGCCCGCGCAAGCGCGACAAGGCGCTCATCACCCAAGCCATGTTTGACAAGATATGGGATGTGCTACACCAGCCCGACGCATGCACAGTCGAGACGCCCCAGTTCCGATTCTGGGTCCGCAAGATGTTCACGCTGAGCCGCCCAGAGAACGACGCGGGCGAGCAGTGGCAGTGGCAGTGGGGCGGCGCGGGCTGGCAAGAAGAGGAGGAGGCAGACCTCGAGCTTGAGCGTGCGATGGGCATCGAGCGCGACGCGGACGCTGCGCTCCTCACCGGCGCGGTCGTCCTGCATGAGAACCGGCCCGTGGCGATCATGGAGCAGCTCTACGAGCTCTTTTGCTACTGCCACGTCCGCGCGGGGCACGGCGGGCGCGACAAGACGTGCGCTGTCATTCGGGAGCACTATTCGTGGGTGCCCAAGGAGCTCACGGCGCAGTTTGTCAAGGCGTGTCCGACGTGCGCGTTGAAGCGGAGTGGCGGCGGGGAGCTGGGCGCCATGTTCCAGAAACGCGTTGCCGGTACGGGGAGGGGGAGAGAGAGGCGGCGGATCGCGCCAGTCTTGCAACACACTGGCGGTCCGTCTCCGGGGTGGCCTACCACAGGAGGTCCGCTCGATTCCGCAAACCCCCAGCCGTGTGGTGTCCGCGAGCGGCTCCGCAGAACCGAGGGTGCAGACGCCAGCAGTCCGTCGAGCCTCTCGCCAGGTTCAAGGTCGGAGTCAGCACCAAAAGAGGTCCCCGGCCGATGGAACAGCATGTCTGGGCCCAGTCCGATCCGTGCGTACGATCCGACGCGCACACTCGGCACCGCTGGCCCCAAGCCGCGCACCCCAGAGAAGACGGGTGGTCTCCCATCCCTCGCGAGCGCGCTCTCCAACGAGTCCCTCGACGACGTCGTCAACCTGACCAGACTGAGCCCCCACCACGACGGCGGCGCGTGTCTGCCCCCCGCACTGAGGTCCTTGCGCCTGTCAGGCCCCGTCACGTCCAACAGCAAGCCCGAGGACCCGGATACCTTCCCGATCGATCCGGTCTTGCTCTCGTTTAGCTATCCCGGACTGCGGCACAGTGCGTCTCCCGGCAGGCCCAGCGGTGCCGTGCCATCAGGTGCTGGTACGCCCGGGGCGCGCGGCCCCGCTGGCCAGAGCGTCAGCCCCTCCAGCCTGTTGGACGATCGTCTTACTGTCCGTCTCCGTTGCGCACGGGAGACCATGATGCCCGCATTCGGCATGCCAGATTCGCCACCCACGCGTGCCATCGCCAACAAGCCGTTCTCGGAGCTCTTGCATGCGAGCCCGAGTCGGCACTTTGCCTACACTCCGGACAAGGGACCGTTTATGTGCGCGCGTTTATTACCTTGCACAACCGACTTGGACAACCCGGGCCGACAACTCGACGAGACGCTTTTACAGTTTTGAAGGGTCCTGACCGACACGAGACAAGGGTGCCCTTTACTTTGGATGTCAAAACTAGGTCTGATTTTTTGCCGTAAGGACATGGATTTTTCGACCACATTTGAGCACTATGTACACATTAATCATGAACATACCGCCGTTCCGTGCGCGAGCGGGTAAAGGAATTAACAAGTAAAAACAAGAGAAGTACTGGACAAAGAAGAAAACGGGGTCCGGATGTAGAATACAGGCATATACGATTTGGGCGAGATATTTTTTTATCATATCATGGTGACCTGAGTGGAGAAGAGTAAAAGAAGAAAGGAAAAGTGGACTCTGAAGCTCGTGAGGGAGGGACGGGGGACGGAAGATGTTATGAGAACAGATAACCAATGAGAGCAGCAGCTGACAGAGGGTCGACCGACTAGAAAAAACAAACAAAAACCAGGAGCAGCAGACATGACATAAACAGCTGAATGAAGATGGTGCAAAAAAAGAAGAGAAAATGGAGAACTGGCACATGATTACAGGTGTATTGGTAGGGTATGATGGGGACATTGTGAGTGCAACCGTGTTCTCCAACGGCACGAGAAGAAAACAACGTAGCGTAAGAGGCCTAAGATAGAGGTGCCTGCCAATATCTTAACTTTGAAGATCTGCCCTCCTGGGAAGTAGGCAGTGTTAGTACCCGCAGCAAGAGATGCAATGACAAGCGTACGTACTCTCGAATGGTGTCATACAAGAATTTATAGCTTCGTAGGTTACCCTTTAAGCGACGGATATCAAGACTGTAGGTATCTTTGAGGCGATCTATCCGTGTCAACTCGATCGAGAAGCGAACTTCATCTCCTGCGTCCTGTGCGACATCACCATAAATAGGTTCTGCGACACTAGATGGGGAGGCATCTACGGGCGAGGGCGCCGTCGTGGTGTTCTCGTCGTCGAGAGACAATGAGGGGTGTGTAGAAGGCACCCCAGAAACCTGAGACGACTGCCTGCGCATGAGGAGGCCTTTGAGCATTCCACCAGGGGACGGATGGGAGGGGACAGGGAGACCACGCTTATCGACCTACAACCCTTGTCGTCAGCAATTTGGCAACAGAAGATGAGCGACTTACGCCATTAGATGCCGCTGATCCCACCATCGTAAAAGCTGCCAACCCAGTCCCGCTTCCGACGGAACTAAAGCCCAGCCCAATTGTACCACCGCTCTTTCTCCTCTTTGCACGAACGCATCTGTACTTGTATTCGCTTTCCGCCTTGATGTCCACACCCATCTCCTCCAGGACCTTGCAAACATGTTTGATAACCTCCGGAGGCGGTCTGGTAGTGATCGTGGTCTGATCAACAGCACCATGATGAATACGCAAGACATCCTTGGCAGGAGTCGACGCATTGAACTTCCATCCAGCCCTGGAGAACGAGAAAGACGTATCCCCAGCGGACCGACCCTGATTTCCAATCTTGTCCAACTCCGTCTTCGAGCTCGGCGTTGGAATCTGCGACCGCGACGATAGGTCACTGCCAGCACGTATGGCGGCCAGATCAGGTGAATCTTCACCATCAGGCTTGGCGTTGCTTTTTCTCCTGAACCACTGCATGACATTGCGCGCTTTGGTCGTCGATGCGGGCATCTCATGAGATTGATTTCCATCCTTGACCACGCTGGGAAAGACAGTGCCACGAGTAGTCTGCGAAGGAGATTCTGTAGACGACGGTGGCAGTTGCTTCTCGAGATCGCGGTTATCTTTGACCGGAGTCTCGCCAACAGGCGTCTTGCCTTTCCGTTTGATTGTGCGGCTGAATGGTTCAACCATGACCGTGAGCGTGTTTCTCCTGTTTTTCTTGGCAGAATCTGTTGGGCTGGGTGAAACAGGGCTCAGGAGGGCACTCTTGGCAATGTCATTGGCATCGGTAACCGCTGGGGCGACTCTCTTCTCTTCCGGCGTAGGCGTACCAGTAGCTGAGCTTTCAGATGGTACACGGGAACGCATACCATTGACAGATTGATCACCACTTGCACCAAATATCTTTCCGAGCCCAAACTTGTCCACCGATAACCCTTTGCGGTGACGACTGGACCCGGAACCTGTCGAGCCGTGGACGGATTTGGAAGACTTGTCTTCCGCATTTGTGGTAGGACTGGCAGGAGAGATGGCAACTGAGGGTGTCTGAGGCTGGTTTTCACGTAGAGCAGAAGAGGGAGTAAGAAGCGTCGTGTCGACGCGAGGAGCAGGAGTAGTCGGAGGCGGGGGAAGAGGTTTCCCTGTAGACGACTCTACATCGATAGCAGGTACCGCGGTGACCTTCTCTCCAGGCGTACGGGAAGTGGCATGAGATCCGGACACCTTACGGTCGCGAGGTTCAATATCCTGCCTGGAACTGATACGAGAGGAGGATGAGTCCCCTCTGGACGCCTTGCCATGACTAGATCCGACCCGCTCCTGCGGGTCACCGGGATACTCGACCTGAATAGTGTGTCGGAAACCGCCAGTAGCCTTCTTCTTTCCTCCATCCGCGGGGGGTTTTGCAGAGCCATTGGGAAGGTGAGGGATGTCGACATCTTGACTGTTGGGAGTAACGGATAGTCCTTCATCCGGTGATGAGATTGTGACAGGAATGTTGACAGTGGTTGAAGGCGCAAATGGATCGTCGTCAGGAGGACCTGTGGATGTAGCAGGAGTAACAGCAAGAGAAACAGCATTACGAGAGTGAGGCGCAGGGGACGACGAAGAGTATATGGACTGGTCGACGGAGGTCTCATAGAGGTATTCAGGTTGACCAGCGGGTAAATTGTCTCTATAAGAGTGGCTCCTTGAAGTTGTGTTATTGGAGACACTGAGCATGCCATCGACCCGAGCACTTTGGCTACGGGCAACTCTGCTGGGTTCTGATTGCGCTGTAGCTCCCTGGCGCATCTGTCGCTGATACGCCAGTCTCTTCATCTGGTGTTGTTCCATAGCGGCACGCTCGAGATCTTCAACGCCGTTGGAGAAGATGTGTGCATAAGCCGACAGCCAAGGGTGTGCCATGATCGAACGTAGATCCGCGCGACGGGAAGGATCAGGGACGAGCATCATGGAAAGAAGGTCCCTGGCCTCCGCGGAAACGTAGTCGGGGAAAGAAAGGGGGGTATTAACGATGTACTTGTACAGGAGATTGATGTTGTCGCCATCAGGGTTAGCCGGGTCGTCGTCAAAGGGGAGGTAGCCAGCAAGCATAGCATAGAGGATGACACCGCATGACCAGATATCCACGGCGGAACCGACATAGAGACCCTCCGAGATGACTAGTTCTGGAGCAGCATAACAGGGAGAACCACAACTGGTTTGCATGAGATCGTCGGCACGATGTTCGAAGCGGTTAGCGAATCCAAAGTCTGTGATTATAACATTACGATTGCGGTCGAGGAGAAGGTTTTCGAGTTTGAGATCACGATGAACGATTTTCTTTTGGTGAATGTACCAGACACCAGAGATAAGCTGGGAAAAGAGTTTTGCAGCATCCTTCTCCTTGAGATAACGATGTGCCAAGATGTGGTCAAACAGCTCGCCACCCGAGGCGTACTCGAGGATTATGCCAATGTACTTGTCAGTTTCGATGACGTCGTAGAGTCGCACGATATTGGGGTGTTTCAGGGTCTGGGAGTGTGTGAGTACCGAGCTATCGACTAGGGAGCATGCATACTCGGAGAACTTCGATCTCGCGCTCAACCTTTGACATGCGCACGGAGGAATCGATATTTCCCCGCCGTATCAATTTTACGGCGACTTCCTCGCCCCACTGACTGTGCAAGCCAAGTTTGACCTTGCCGAACTCGCCCTCTCCGACGGTTTGAAGGAGCAGATATGGACCAAACTTGGGGATAGTTCTTCTTGGATGCGCGGCAGCATAGGCTACAGCAGCCGGGTGGGAGTACACGTCACGATAACCAGGTTGATCGTCAGCTCCATGGTGTTGATGTTGGGGAGAGACGACCTGGTGCGAGGCTCTCTGTCTTCTAGACGAAGCCTGGTGATTTGGGACGGGTGATGGCTGGGCAGAGACGGAGACTGGGCGAGCAGCATGCTGTCGCGAGGTCGAGTCTGGAATCTGGAGATTGCTCATTGGAGTATCTAGCGAGACGTGATGCAGACGGCAGATAAACGCGTCGGAGGGCCATTCGGTGAGCTGAACGACCGAAACGAGCTCAAAGTCGACACTCACAGTTTGACCACGACGCAGCTGTGAGAAGACCCTCGAACTTGCGAACGTGCGAATAGATGCGGCTCTACTTCAGTTGGCTGCACTGCTCAGCCTTGCC